>BMAO01029673.1:0-16978 GCA_019973975.1 Trichonephila clavata | reverse complement strand
TTATTTTTAAACATAAACTTTTTTTAAAGTCTTTAATTATTTTTCATTTTCAAAATAAAATTGGATTGTTTAGTTAATAGCTTCACTCTATTTGTCATTTGCGGACATTTACTAAACCATATTAAAATCAAAACAATAATTCAAGTTTAAAATAGTAAAAAAAAAAAAAAAAAAAAAAAACAGTCTGTTTAATGTGTAATATTTTTACCTTATTTCGAGTTTCGTGTTATTGTATTCCAAATAAACATTTAAAATTTTATATCTATCATTTTATTCACAAACCACGTGACACATAAAACTACTACTATCAGACGATAACGTTGCATAAAGCAATCGATTGAATAAAAGTATATCGGTTAAAAAGTTATCGTTGCCATAGTGCCAAATAAATAATTAATTATTTCTTTCTTAACTGTTAGAATTTCCCCATCGGATAGGAAAGATGTGCTTAAAATTTTTACCTTAGGGATCATCAAGAATCTGAGACACGAGTGTTTCCACAGTATATATTTTTAATATTACTATGCATATGGATTATATCAAAGTGATTTCGATCTATATATTGAATCAAGTAAGATAGCAATTCTTTCTTAAATCAGAATGAAAATTTATGACAAAATGGCAAACGATTCCCTATTCAGATTTCTTTAAAAAAGGAAAATATGAAATGAAATATTAAATATATCAAAGCATTGACCTAAACAAATGTAATTTGGCGTTAACTTTCTTTATGTAAGCATCGAATAAAATTTTTACTGAATATTCACCTCTCTTTTATTCGATTACATTTGGGCAAATGGCTTTGTTGAAATGTAGCAAAACATTATTATTTTTGAAAGAGAGGAGAAAATCATTTATTGAATGTTATTTCTTCTTTTTAAGAAAAGTTATCTATAATCTTAACTATAATTGGATTTAATCAGAATATAGATTTTGTACTCCTTCTTTTCTATGATCAGTAATTCATCAAAATGAAGCATATGATTTCGGCGTTAGGGATCAAGAGCATAGTTTCGAATTATTTCCGATCTCCCTTGAGGAAAAGTTAATGTTCTCAAATTCATTTTGAAACTATAGTCTATAATTAAGGTAACTGATTCTTGAGTAAATGATTATTAATGATGTACGTATAGACAAGCATCTGATATTTGAAATCCATGAAATAAAAGTTTAGTGCTCTATTGTTAACCACCGATACTTGATTTATTCAATTCAAAAAAAATTGCATGTGTCTTTGTTGTTCTATTTTTGAATAGATTTTAATTTTGACTTAACTAATTAATACGGTAATTTAAACATTTTTCTCGTTGTGACAGTTCTGATCTAAAAGAAATACTCGATAGCGGAATATAGAATGTTCGCGCGTGTGTGTTTCCACAAAATTTATTTTTATGAAGAATAATTTCATTTAAATTAAAGAAGAAAACAATGAAAAATCTAATAATCACCTACTAAAAGAAGACAAAATAATTTCCTTCAGTTCGTATATTTGTAATAGTTATTAACTTTCAAAGAACCCAAATTTTGAAATGCTAATGTAATTTTTTGACAATGTTATGTTTTATTTTCTTATTGACAAATTGAATTACTTTTTTTATTTTTAAATATAAATGATTATTACAAAGGAAATATTGGCAACTATACGTTCCATACGTTTGTCTACAGCAGGGGTGGCCAAACTTTTTGGGAAGAGTGCCACTATCTGATAAAAAAAATTATTCGTGCAACTTCAAACACTTTTCCAACAAACAAAAGAATATCAAAAGGTTAAAAAATATTACTTAGAGGCTTATTATGAAATTTTTACGCAAATAGCACGCATTTAATGCAAGTCTAAATAGTGTGGAAATTTAAAAGTAATATAATAAATAAGATAAAAGTACTAACTTATGTTTTATTCTTAATTGTCTTAGTTTCAATCATTTAGGTTAAGCATTAAAAATGAGTAACCAGAAAAATTTAATTCTAGGTAATATTAAATTGTCAGTATACTTACTCAATTCAATTTGTAGATTTTTTAATGAGTCATCTGCATTAGGACTAGTTCTCAAAAAGATGATAATAAAATCGGGTTGATTTAGTTGTGCATCAGTTTCTCTTTTTTCTCCAAAAGTAATCGATGTTTTCTTTCTTTTGTCTGAGGCAACCACCTTTCAATAAAACAGTAAAAGAAAATTAGTATTTTTTTTTATCTCTTCTCAAATTTTTAATTTCTCTATAAATCTTCGGCAAATTTATTAAGCTGATTTCAATACATTTTAAAAATAGGATCTATGGTTGGAAGATTTTTTCAAAAATAAAAGTCTTTTAACATTATTATAATATTATTATTTCACTTTTTTATAGAGAGGGGTAAATGTTGTTACAATACGAGCTACATATATGTTTATTTTACTTTTTCTGGGAGAAATTCTCCCGTGTTAAATCACTTTATTTTCTACTAATTTTGAGTGAGAAATAATTATATTAACACCACACTATATAAAGCAACACAAGGGATATTGGCCACGGATTTTGTAATGCTAAATTTCGATCAAATGACGAGGATGGCACCCGAGCTTGTACCCGCTCTCAATTAACTACTGCACCACGCCAACCGGAAGACTTTAAGGTCGAGAGATCTAACATTTATCTGCTCCCGCTGCACAGAGGGTCTTCAGTGGCACCAGGACTCGAAACCACAAAACGCCGACCATAAGTTCGTAACCATATATAACCACTAGGCTACCACGCCCACCTACCGAATGCAGACACATATTCACTATTTTTAACTCTACTCGTTTTAAGCACTTGTTAAACATTTTTAAATTTGCCACCCATCCGGTACAATGGTTAGTGACGCTGACTACCGTAGAGCCTGGGTTCGAATCCAAGAGAAGTGATGGATGTTTGTACATGTATAGTGCCTTTACGGCATATGGGTACTCTAAATAGCCGACGAGCCCGGGAAGTTGGTGGAAGGGAAGAGAGATGGGAGGCTTCCTGACCTCCCTCAAAATTGGGGTGTAACCGAGACAAATCGTACTGTCCGAAAAAAGAACAAATTAATAGAACTACATAATACACGTAAATTACAGTTTTACTATATTTTGAGTAAATGACCATTAACAATTGCATAAGTTGTAAAATAGGGGTTGATCCGCCGTTAAGTGGACATGGCAAACACCCCATTTAGTCATTAATTTAAATATTGAATTATTCTTCAGTTTTTGATTGAAGTACATTATATAGCTTTATTTTTTATCATATCTACTATTTAGTGTAAATAATTTCTTATACTGCAATTTTTTAGCACTATTTCCTATACTGCAGTGTTTTAACATTGATGATGTTCATTAATAGTTCAGAGATATAAAATAGAGCAGCAATAAGGCTTACAAGTCATAATTGATTCAATACTTGTATTTAACTTTGCAACATGGGAGAAAAAATTAAAAAAAAAATACATTTTTTTTTTTTTTTTTTTTTTTTTTTTTTTTTTAACATTTATAAACTTGCACCACCGAACGTATAACACGGGGTACAAACAGACAGAAGAATGATTACAACACAAAACATCCACAAAACATACATTGAATTAATGAATTATAGAAGTAATTCTAATAACGTGGACGCTAATGATCATCATTTTCTCTCTTTCAATAATTGTTAAATGAGTATTTATGAACCATAGCAAATAATGCTGTATGACGTACAGTAATAATTTCAAAGGAATAATTATTAATAGAGAGATACAGGCTCTTAAAATACTTTCAAAAGAGGGAATATTAATGAAAAAATCATTTCGAATTATCACATATATTTTGTTTTTTCTTAATGAATATTTTGAAATAAATATAGAAATTGAAACCAATTCTAAAACTTGCATAAATAAAGACTTCATGTGTGTGTGTGTGCGTAAGTGAATTTTCATTATCAATTTTTAAGAAGTATAATATTTCTTTTTTTCACAATATAAATCTCTAGCTTTGAGTTACGGTATTTGAAAAAATTCAACTGACAATTTTATTACTATATGTACAACAAAATCAGCAACTCCGCAAAAATTTAAAAAATTATTTTGATGTGTATCAAAATTAAATTTCTCTCAGTTTAGTTTTTTATAATTAATGCATATATTTGCATCGTTTATCGATTTGATGAAAATTGTATGTTTTGCTCATATGTAGCCTGTACATATAAAGGTAAAAAATGACTCACTCATTCATCACGAAATGTCTGAAATTATTAAACCTACAGACTTGATATTTGGTAAGCATGTTTTTTTTTTGTTAGGTGGAGGTCCACTAAAAAACGTTTTTACAGAAAATTGACTCCCGTGAAAAATCGCAGGGGCGTTATAAATAAAAGTTCCCATTTTTGAACTATTACACCTTCAGATTTTGTATTTCGCAAGGATGTTTATTTTGTTGAATAGAGATCCGCTAAAAATGGGTTTTGCGATAATCAATTGTAGGATGGAGGTGTAAAAGAGTTTTTACTTCAATTTTAGAAATTCAAATGATCTCCATTTTAAATCAAAAAGGTAAAGATTATAAGAATATTATTCAAAACAAGCGAAAATTTAAGGCTAGGACTTCTAAAATAACATAAAAACATTATATATAATCATGCAACATCAGAAAATACCCAGCGAAGCGGGCGGTTAACTGCTTCGAAAGAACAAAGGCTCTTTTTTTCCCCATTTTCAGTTTCTTAATTTAATGTTAATCCCATGGATATTCGACATTCCCCTTTAAACCTAAGCAATTTCGTTGATTTTAAAGCAATAAAAGAAACTCGAAGAAAAACAGAAATGAAGTTTATCTTTTGTAAAATTTTTCTTTCAATGTCCGAAAGTATTTATATGTCTCTTTAAGATCTGAAAACTTGCTACTGAAACCTCAACAGTATGTAAAAGTATTTTTGAATAAAGGAGTAAAAATAAAAAATGCATTAAAAAATCTTTCATTTTTGCATCTTTTGGATGAAGTTTATTGCATTCAAATCGATACACTAATATAAGCAGCAAAGTAGAATTTCCATAAGTGTAACATTGTTCACGAATTCAAAATGATTGGCAGAAGGAAACCTTAAGCAATTGTTGCAATTTTTAAGAAACTACAATAATGTATATAGCTGCACACAAGAAAACTACAATCGAATTTTTTAAACTATAAGGCACGTTTTCCCAGAATAAAAATAGTTTGCTTTTTAAGATTCACTCAGAGCTAAAAAGGTCTCATACGAAAGCGCGTTTTTAGTTGACAGGATTAACTGTCAGATTCTCCAATCGGCTGTCAAGAAAGAGAAAAGAATCAGTGCTAAAGTATTTCCAATTTTTGTCATTTCCGACAATGATCTTGCACTATGTTAGTTGATTCTCTACAAGATGACATCTACGAAAGAATATGTGGGTTTTTTCCCCCGTATTTTCTAAAAAATTCTTTATTTTGGTGATGATTTGAAATAACAGTTCAGAAATAAATGTTGCTGTCTTTATTGTTTCACAAAGGAAGACATATCTAAAGTTTCTAAAAATCATTCTTAAAAGATTATGTAGTTCTTATATATTAAAAAAGATTTAACTTTGTATTTTTCTTGTTATTCCAGCGTTTCTCAAACTGTGGGGCGCGCCCCTAGAAGGAGAACGTGATAAATCTACGAGGGGAGCGCGAGTATATTGAAAACTCGAAAACAGAAGATTATTTAAAAAAATCATTAATTTACTGAAAGTAAACAAAATTATTATATTCCAAGATAATAAAAAATATAAACCCCACAATTTACACTCATAAATGTATCAGTAGTGTACAATGTATTTGATAAATAATTTAACAATACTAAGTTAAGAACAAGTTTAATAATTATCAGTGATCCCATGGGCTTGTCAAACATAAAATTATATGCAAAAATTAACACTTATATTGATAATTTGTGTGGTTTATAATTAATCGCTCAACTGTCAGTTAAATTTTACGTGATTTACTCCCCAATGCCATATTTTTCAACTTAGGCTCGCGTGTTTGATGTATTGGGGGTGTGGACAAAATAAATAAATAAGCAAATTCTCTGAAATAAGTAAATCATCAGCAAACACTGAAAAGGTCTTTTTATTGCATTCCAAAGCCTTTGGAATAATTTTATGGACAGCGGATCACAGAAAAGATCGTACTTCGGAAAGACGTATATATACGTCCGGAGTAATTCACGCTTTGGCTAAGCGAGATGCTTATATGCGCCGATTGTTACGAGATGTTAAGAGATTGAAGTCCTATTGTAGATTTAGCGTCGTATAGTATTATTGAATTCTATACATTATTATTGTATGGGGGGGGGCGCGTTGAAAATTATGAATTAATATTGGTTCGCGATATTGAAACTTTTAGAAGCACTGTGTTATTCTGCTCTTAAAAGTCCTACATAGTCAGTTTTATCGTCTTTTTTCCAGAAAAATCATTGCATCTAATTCTCTACAGCAACGGTTCTTAAATTATGGTCTGTGGACACGTGGGAGTCAGTAGCGCTTTTCTAAATGGTTTGTAAAGTTCTCCTCTAATGTTAAATTTCCCTCTCTTGCAGACTCTGAAAGACTTCTTAGAAAAATTGAAAGATGTGTCATTCTAAACTAGATCACTTAATTCTCCCCAGTAAAAATATTACCTGGAATATGTGTTTCGATCACGAATATTTATTCATTTTTTTTATTGTTTGTTACTTCGTAGTTATTATAATATTTTCAAAAATATATGGTAGAAACACATGTGTAAGGATTAAGAAATGAATTCACATGTAGCACATTAATATCAAAACGATTGCATCCATCTGATCGAGTGGCTCCTGCATTCTTTATTTATTTGAAACTAGTATTTTGTAACATTTTTAATTTTTATACCATATATATTTTGAGGTTACAGTTTTCTTAAGGGAAAAGAAATAATAAGTGTTAAAAAGGTTTATATAAACAGCAGATGCGATATTAGGACTATTGAGTAACCTTTAAATCCCTCAGCCATTTGTTGGAAGTCAGGAAGGGGGTCAAAAAAATTTTGTGAAGGGGTCCGTGATGCCAGTTTGATACATAAAGGGGGGGGGGTGAATAAAAATTTATGAACCACTACCTTACAGTATACAGATTGCATCAGAATCAATTGTCTAAATTTGGATTAGATAGAAAACAACAACGGACATTGATGCTGTGTAATACGGCAAAACGTACCTGATAGATGATGGAAAAAAATAGGTGTGACGTTAGTTGATTGAGCGTTAGTTTCTACGCTATTACGAAAGGTTCTCAAATGCCTGATACCTTGCTGCAACGCATGATTCTCAATGTAGTTGCTTAAACGAGCTGCCATTCTGAAAAATTCCCGTCATTTTTTAAATATTGCCAGCCGATATTCATATGTATGCTACAAGCTCCATATAACTGTCATTAAAGTCTCTTGTACTATATTTTTCATTGTACTCTAAAACAAAAAGTCGATTGAAAATGATTCCGTAGACTATCTGGGCAAGTTATTGATCCACCCCTACCAATTCATTAAACTCCATTTTTTTTTGTAGAAATCAACCAGCCATTTGTATGACGTTCTAGAGCGCCATTATGCCGTTTGTCACTTAATATCAATGGGCATGTCATTAAGGAACTCAATAGCACAGTTCAAGAATATGAGATGTTTAGCAGCAGCTGAGAGAAGCAGTGGTAAATAAGGGTCTCAGAACAATAACTAATGTTTTCAGACCACAAACTGATGGAAAATGCTATAGCTGCGTTCTACCTCTTGTATCGAACGAATGCGAAAGCACGTATGTAAACTGTATACGTTCAATTGTTTGTTGTTGATTTATTGACTTCACACTTTGAAACTCCTTTAAGGCTAGGGCTGACTGCTCGAATTGATGAGCCTTCAGCTTTAGCCTAAAAGTCCATCCGTCGGTCGAGTGACAAGGATGACATTTGAACTGGCATTTCTCTTCTTCAAACTACCCGCACAGTAAACGTGAGGATTCTGCACCTTGACAGATTTAATGTGCCTCAGTCCTTGTACATGGAGGTCCTTCAATGGCACTAGAACTCGAAACCAAGACTCGACAGCACCGACCTTAAGTAAGCTATTATTATCATTCGGCTACAGCAGTCGTGTATATTGGAGACACTTTCCTAAGAGAAGAAGTTTCATGAAAGAGACGAATTGTGAAAAATTGGTATCATTGAGAAGACATTGACAAAACTCCATTACTTATGATAATCATCTTGTATTAATTGTATTCATTGCAAATGAAAAGATCGCAAACTTTCTTCATATATCATCTGTCCCATCGTTGAGTGTGATACACCAAACCATCACGAACTATGAGGGTTGACCAAATGAAATGTGGAAATATGGATTACGTTAGAATGAGTGCAGCTATCCCGGAACAACCAAACAAAGACACGAAAGATGGTAGGAACTGTGTACCGCATATGATGTTCAACAGTAAAACCTGTTAGCGCTAGAAGAAATTAATCGAAAGTAAAGTCATGTCATGTAAGGATGTGTCCAGATCAGAACAACGTGTGATTGTACGGTTTCTGATTGGAGGAGAGGGTAGTTAAATCAATCGACGAACAGTGGCAGTCTATGACGAGCACTGTTTAGGTTGAACGTTTGGGAACAGTTGGTGTAAAAAGTTTTGAAAAGGTTCTGCAAAAGATATTGGATTTCCATCATAAAGTCTACCCACGCGTCTCCCGTGAAACCAAGGCAACTTAAGAAAATCTTTTGGAAAATGTTAGAACACGCACTGTATAGACCGGATTTGTCACACTTTGACTTTTAGGACTTTAAGCTACTTAAGACAGTATTACATTTCTATTTGGACGATGAAGTGAAGGAAACTAGCAAGGATTTTCTCAAGAATCAACCATTTTCTTTCTAGAATGAAGATATAAACCTGATGCCAAAATGATATGACCTGTGTTACAGCCCCCCGAGAGATTTTTTTATTACCAATAAAATAATTCTTTTTATTGAACCTGTCTTGTTTTTATTTGGTCAACCCTTATACTTTATGTGCTTGAGATTGGTTTTTGTTCTTGTAGAACAAAAAAATAGCACACAAAGTATAAGGGTTTGATCTACTGTTCGATAGATTTGACTAAAAATATCCAAATCTTTCGGCGCTTTCCTTTACTAAGAAAGTTAGCTCCCAAATGATCCGGTTTCGTCTAATTATCATGAGAACATGTTAACATTTGCGCTTGTTGGAATGATGGTCTGCTTATATTTGCACAGATCTCTTAATGCTTTACAAAGTAGCAATAAAAATTAGTTTCATATCTGAAAATTTGTTGAACAAATTTTTATTCATGTTAGTTCTGAGAAAACAAGAAGTCCCAATACATAACAAGCTGCACTTTTCAGCCAGTTTTACGTTTGAATGAATGCTGTACATACATCGCACTTTATCAACGTTGTCGCCTTCCATCGGACGCGGGTGTTGGGGGATTCGAATAAAGATCAGCCATTTAAAAAACTATCACAAATTTATTGACTATATCATTTAATAGCTTTAAACCACTTAATTGATAATGCACTTAAATCACTAAACCCGAGGAGCAATCAATCTTAGTCAATTAAATATAATATATAAAAATAAAATAACTTATCTAATCTCTTCAACGTTCTCATCTTCAATACTTGAATAATGTTCCACTTAACTTAACTATACGACCTCTAGTCGCTAACGCTATGTTTTCATCTATCACAACTTTCAACCATCATCTCGCCTACTCTACGACTAACATTTAAATAGAAGTTCTAGCTTACGTAAACTAAGTCTTCTTCACAGAAAGCGGTTTTCAACCGAAATCACAGTTAAAAAGATTATTTTACCCAAGAGGATTATTAATAGAATCGCGAATAGATCCTTTATAACATTATACATTTCATTGCTTCTATACTTTCCAATAAGAAAATCCTTTTCTTTTGAAATTTTCTGCACCTCCGTAAGAGCTGGGTGGCTTAGAGGTAACGTGCCCTCTTTGTAAGCCTAAGGTTGCGGGTTTGAAGTGTTGAACAAATTCTGATTCATGTTAGTTCCGAGAAAGCACAAAGCTTCGCCAGCTTTATGTGATCTGTCCTAATTTACACTATATATTTAAACTTCAAACTTAAGGAGAATAATTTACAATATTTTGCAAAAATTTAGAATAATTTTGTAACAAAATTAATTTGAAATTAAATTTTTATGCATATATTTGACAAAAAAATTTAAAAAAATTTTTTTTAAATATCCCTGCTATTTTCTAATTAGGTGCAACTCATATTTATAGAAGAACTTCTTAAACACAATTGTTTTTAAAGGTATCAAAAGTTTTGTGTAAATGTGTTATGTAAAATACATTCTTCAAAAAAGTTGGATAAATTTGGTTTTTTCCTATTTTAATAATGATAATGAGAAAGGCTTAAAAACACGCAAGTTCATTATAGTTATAACTTTATACGTCTTAATTATTTCCCGTTAGTTTTATTATTTAAATCGCCATACATTGTACTTTGTTTTAAAAAATATCGTTACATACAATGGCAATATTTATACTCCTTTTTTTTAAAGAAAATTCACTTTTTTCTAAGACATTCTATTTCTTATAGCTTCATTATTTAATATTTTAAAAAATACAATAAATTATTTTTCTTTTTGAATTTAATATATATTTCACTGTTTGCCTCTTCAAAAAAAAATAATAAATAAAATGCGTTCAATAAAATATGCGAATTTTTCACACAACTTTCTGTGGTTTTTTTAAAGCTCTTTTTTTCCTTCACGTGCAACAGAACACTTTCATAAAACAATCCATCTCATTTTGTACAATTAAAAGGAACTTCAAAAAAATCTTTCTTTATTTTTTATCTTAATTCCAAAAAATTTATATTTTTAAAGAGAATAAAAGCAAGCAAAAAAAAGTACATTAATAAATTTTTAAAAAAACTTTTTTTATTTTTTAATCGACTTAAATTAAAATCTGAAGAACATTAAGAAAAATTTCTGTTATTGAAGACACACTCATAAAAAAGAGATAAGAGTTCCAAAAAAATTCCGTCGTCTCTTTCATATCTCAGCTACCTATTAACAGAATTAATTTCGTAGTTTAAGTGATAATATCTTAACAAAAATCCTTGTTTATTTTTGTAATTTTTGTTGACTCTCTTTTCACTCACTCTGTTTCTAAGTGCATCTAATTTCATGAGCGCATTAGAAAAATGTACAGGGGCCCTCATCTTTGAATTAATTTTACTTTAGTATTTAGATACACCCATAAACTAACAGCAAAAAACTTCACTTTAGAATAGATAAGGCATAGAAAAAAGTGTTCTTATGTCTCATTCATATGGAGAAAAATTTATAACGCCAGAAAATTGCAAATATACGAGGTTTGGTCATCTTTACATGGTTCCGTCTTTATTTTTTTAAACAAGTAATATAAAAAAAAAAATTTAAGTCAATTCCTTCTTAGATCAATAAAAAAATTTGTATTTTAGTTACTTTTCGTTAAATAGTTACAATTAATATAAATATGTACATACATATGACAGAATCACATTATAAGAGGCAATTAATTTTTATTAAGTATCACATTGCCAACCAAAACAATCGTGTATGTAGAATTTCAGTTCAACTGTTCAGCTTTGAAACGTGAGAGAAAAATATATTTTAAAGTTTTGATCGAAGTCGCGCTAAAAATGAAGCCAACGTGGCTGTATCTGTAATTCTTTAAATTATTTATTTCAGTCAATTTTAATTAATTATAATTAAATTATCCCAAAACATTAGTGTATAGAAAATTTCAACTCAAATGGGTGCATTAAAATGTGAGTTAAAAACATTTTCAAATTTTGACGTAAGTTACCAAAATGGTCGCCAAAAATGATGCCAACGTGGCTGCTTTTATCATTCTTTAAATAATTAGTTTTAATCAATTAATTCTTAATAATTATAATTAAATTATAGTATTTCATTCAAAATAAGCGTGAAAAAATTTCACCTCAATTGAATGCTTTAAAATGCATTTTATTAACAATTGAAAATTTGAACAAGATAAATATATATAGAGAGAGAGTATCCTAATATATAGGAATTAAAAAAAGACACATGTTCAGATGTAGGATTCTTATAGCAATCGCTTTCAAAATTGTTCCCTTGACTATCATACATCTTAGAATGATTTTGTTGTTGCTGGAAATACAAAGCTGGAGAGTATTTTTTGAGATGCTTCGCAATAGGGTTTATATAAAACCAATTTTAAAAAAAGATTTTCAGTTTTTAACTTTTTTATGAAACTGGTTAAAACTTTTTCAAGTTTTTGCTGGTAAAATACAAGACATGATTCTAACTAAAGATAGAAAAATTTTTTTCTTAGTGATACTAATTCAATCATTCAAAACAAATAGGAAACATAAGATACAGTTATGCACTTTCACATAAAATTAAGATAAAAATTAACATAATACCCCTTAAAACAACAAAAATTAACTAATGTTAATCAAGATTTGAATTATTATTTTACTTCTATAAAGGGTGACCCAATTAGTAATAAAGGAGCGCGTGGGGAAGGGGTTCTTAACTAAGTTAACTAGTTAATTAAAAGACATGTATATTAAACAAACAAACATTTACAGACAAAACTAAGGAACAGTTAGAACAGAATCAAAAGGATCGCAGTTACACATGTTCTAATGTCCTTAAAGTACGGAAGTTTGGCTATCACTGAATATTGTTCTACCCGCTAGAGGGCGTGTAAAAGTCTTCCTGCTGTTAATATGGAAGGAGTCTAAGCAAAGGGTGGTTACACTTCTTTATTTGTTTAATAAAAATGATCTAAAAAAAAGCAAAGGACGTGAATGGATTTATAGCCTCGTCGTGTCTTAACTTTGGCTACAACGTACCAGAAATACAATACACTAATTTGCGTACTACAAAGATGACTTAGTGTTCTTTAAATCATTAAGCAACCGATCTAAATTGCTTTGTTCTTCTGTTTGTGTAGCCTCTAAGACCAAAAACTTCTATATTGTTTGAGGGCTAGATGAAAAAATTCTTGAGATTCTTGTAGATAGTTATTTCATCCGGTTTTCATAGCATTTTTTGTCTTAGGTATGTCTTGATTTTAATTTACGTCACATTTTTCAATATCGCATTAATCTATTGCAGAATATAATTCATATAATCTTGATTATATATGCCCGGATATCTTAATGACTTCAATTTTTGTAGCGAATGGAAGAAGAATTTTGTAAATAAAGAAGTGTCACTAAGCCCGTTGTGACATTTGGTATAATTGATGGGTAGCGTGATAGTTAAAAAAAGTTATTTATTTATTTCTCGTCCACAACTCATAATTACAGTAAGTTATTCATTTTATTGACAATGTCTATTCTACAAAACATGTTATTAGTGAAGAAAGAAGCAAACACAACCGTTCTTTCCAGTGTTTCAAAATGGACTGTCTTTCCACTCTGTCGAAATGAGGGTGGTTGCTTTATACGCCTCGAATTACACTTGGGGTTCTGGCTCGTGGATGGGGTATTGTTTTCCTCACGGCCATTGGTTGTCGGGATGATGTCAGATGAAAAAGATCCCGCAATATTTTATGGGTACACGTGTTGAAAGGAAATGTGTTTTGCTATCTGCATAAAGAAGCCAATATTGCAGTGGCGTGGTGCGAAAAACATTACACCATTTCTCTTTTACTTCGATCCGTGTCTTTATAGCAACTAATTGCAATTTACTAGTTTGTAAATTCACCAAACAAAAATTCAGCTGTGCCTTGTTGATAAATACGCGTCTTGTCTGCCTAAGGCTTCGGTTGCTACTTGTATTGGTCCCAAAATTTTAAAAAAGCTCTTCGATTTTGCAATAATCTTTTTCCTCTTTATTCCTTATGTGGAAAGTATTAAAGTCACTTAGAAAACATTATAAAAACAAGTTCTTTTAAATATAAAATTTTTCTACCATGGCCCCTGAACTATTCCATCTCATTTTTCAGTCAAGACAAACAAGATTTTTTCGTAATTAAATATAATAATACAGGAATAAAAGTATTCTATAGTTTCATCCTTGTCAAATGGGTCAACTCCTCCAAGTCTTCTACAGGCTTGTTATTTTTAGAGTCCTCACAGATAGCCTTTGCATTCGTTTAAACAGAATTTTTTTTATTTTTATGTATGTCAGTAACTGCTAAGTATATGGCATGCAAATGGCAGATGAAAAGGTTAGGCCAATATTTGGCCTAACCTTTTCATAACAGCAGCAACTATATCAGATGCTGCATGTAAAATGGACTGATACTAAGAAGACAGCTTTACATTTCTCGGAGAAATGTAAACTCAATTTCAACGGTGTGAAAAATTAACAGTAGCTCGAACCAATGAAGAATTTAGCAATAATATTTTACAATCATAATATTTTAAAAAATTATGATTAAAACAAAATATTAGCCAAAGAAAACATAACAAAATGGACTGAAAATTAACTTTTTAAGATAATTTATATAGTTCATTTTATATCCAAAACGATCCATCATGTTTCCTCTATGTGAAAAAAATTAATTATTAATTTTCATTATCATGTATAATAACTTCTTTATCATGTATTGCATAACTGCTTGACATTTTATACATTCGCGTTTTTGTATTTTGTTTTTGGTGTAATACATCACTCAATAAGTCCCGGACCTAACTAATAAAGCAACAACTTTTAGCAAAAATTGAAAACTTTTAGTTATTAAGATACTCCCCTTTTAGAGTCATATATTTTGCAAAGCGCTATTCTAAGTTTTTAATACCTTTTCTGTAGAACGATTTGTCGTTGCTCTCAAAATAGGCTTCAACTTCAGCAATAATTTCTTCATTTGAGCGAAACCTCTTTTCCTGGAGCATTCTTTAAGGAATAAAAACCACCAGTATAGTCACTGGGAGCCAGATCTGGACTGTACGGTGGGTGGGAAAATAATTTGAATAACAATTCGTTCAATTTGGCCATCGTTTTCATGCAACATTTTCTTAGTGAAACAGCACTTTTTTTCGTTTGCATTTGACGACGTTTTTCTAAACAAACTAGAGTTGTTTCAATAAAATCACTGTAACTTTTAAACTAAACAAGATATTTTCACGAAGTTTTGACACGTGTCGTTCGAAAGTTAGTACTACCAGAATAGGGTTATGAAGGTTAAAAGGTATCAATATCAATACGTTAGGCCCGGCACTTATTGAGTTTTATATTCTTAACTGCTGTGAAATGTTAAACTAAATTTAAGACAAACTTTTAGAAACCATCGAAACACTAAAGCAATCACAATTCTTCAATCCTTTTAAATGGGAAAATATATATAAATATAAATTTACCACTTATATTAAAACAAAAAGGAGATTTTTCTACGGACATATAAAACAGACAGTGTGCTAAGTATTTTCGTAACTAAGACCAGAATGTTTTGTTACACATTTTTTTAAGAAAAGTGTTGAAATTTAAAATCACTTGAAATTGATCTTTTTTGTCAAGAAAAAAATAAACCATTAGGTAAACAAAATTAATTTGTTATATTAAAAATATATATATATATTGAAATTTAAAAACCACAACTATATATATATATATATAGGGATTTTTTTTCCCTCTTACATCTTCCGTTTTTGTAATTAAGGAAATTTTGTAGAAATTCAGGTATTTAGCAGATATTAAATTATTTTGTTAATTTTATTATTAAAACTCTCATTTAAGAAAAAGATATTAGTTTAATTATAATACATTCCAACATAAGTGAGGATAGCACTATAAGTTTACGAATCACAATACTTAGAAAATTATGCAAAACATTTCTCATTGTAATTTTAATTCAACAACTTTATTATTTTCAGCTCTCAGTAATATTTAATATATCATAAATATAAAATAATAGAAATGCACAATTTAATTACATTTGTTTCTGATTTTTTAATATTTAACAGTCTAAAAATTGGGTCACATATTCCAATGATCTCTAGATAAATAAGTTTTCTATTATTTAAATGAAATTTTTGTTTTATATGATTGAATTTCATTGCACTTCGGGTAAATAGACTCTTATTTCATCACAATGCTTTATTATAATTGAAAAACTTTTGTACTCTTTCCTTCACCAAACTCTATTCATATCTCTCCTCTAAAATTAAAACAAATTACTTTTCTTTTCGGTTCTTCTTTTGAGAAAATAGAGGGAGAAATATTACTTTTACAAACATCTTCCAAAAGCCCACAGTCTTTTGATTAAAAATATATATTTCTAACTGCAAGTAATATTTATTTAGAATACAAACACGAATAGGAAAGAAATGAATAGTATTTCATGTTTATATCACATTAATTTTGTATAGAAAATGTTTTGATTAATTTATGTTGAATTTTTTTTCATTACATAAGTTATTGAATCTCCAATTCTTATACTTCAAATATTTATAAGAAAATTCATGTATATGTACAGAAATATTTCATATATTAGAAGGTATATAATTTATGCATACAGAACATTTTGTTTTATTTAATTGTTTGTTTTCCTTTTGTAAAATAATTTTTTTAATCTTCTGTTATATTAACTTGTGAATCTTTCTATGCAAATTTGTCTGTCATAAATAGAGGGAAATGTCCAATTCTATCTTATCGAACATTGAGGGGAAATTTACGATCCAGCTTTTGCATTTGTAACATCATTAATCTCTCTTTATATTCATTTTCAACAAATAAATTAACCTCATGAGGCAAAATTACATCTTCAGAATTAACTACACTCGAATCATCAGAAATACAATCACTTTGATTCATAATTTCCTCTATTTCTTTCTGAGTTAATTACCTAAATCAAAATATAACAATAATAAATTTCTTAAAATATCAGCGTATAAATTAAAACTATGATATAAGAAAGAAATTTAATTTAGGGTGAATTATAAATAAACCATCTATCAAATCAATCTCGAATTAG
>BMAO01029672.1:0-19407 GCA_019973975.1 Trichonephila clavata | reverse complement strand
TTAGCAATTTTGCCTTCTTTGGGATCGCAAGATGCTTTCGTTGGGCTACACGAATCCTACGTGTATCTAGTTTTTTGAAGCATGGCGCAACTGTTATAACTTGGTTCAATATCACACTGTTTTAAGATCATTAATTTTGCTACAAGACTCACACTGAGCTATGCAATAGCCATATTTATCCCTAATTTTAGAGTTTTTAAATCCACAAATGTAGATCTTGGAATCACATGACCATATGGTGTTATTAACTGACTCATTGGGAGTTATGGGTCTTTCCATGTAAACATTTTCTTAATAACATAGGATCACCTAGATCTAAAAAAATTGGGTTTCATTTAATTCCTTATGGTGTATGTGCTTATGATCATAGTGTTTTTCCTTACATTCGGCTTCTGTCTTTTGAAACTTGCACCAGGCATTTATATTCGCAGGACACAGTTCATGTTGAGGGCTCTCGTTTGAAGACAGAAAATGAAAATGAACAGCTGAAACAGCATGTTCGTGCTGTGTAGATCATTGGTAATATTTCTAATAGCTATACCATATTTGAATTTTTACTAAAATGTCAGTGAGTCGGCCAGTGACAGGTTTTCCCTCACTTCTTTTTTCTCTGTTTAGCTTTTAAAATCCAAAAGATGAGTACCGATATACTTTTCGATAAGCTCAATACACTCCAAATTTTCCACCTGGACATCATATGGATTGAGTGCACAGAAACTAATGCAATGGAAAGCATAGGTGCTTCAAGGAGAGCTTATTTGATGTGCATCAAGAGAGCTTTATTTAAAAAATAAATAAAAATACTTCTAAATATCGGATTTCCTCAGATCATATATAATTTTAAAGAAATATATTTGAATTTTTAAAAAATATAAAAATGCGAAAATAGATAATTTTTCAAAAATCCATGTAACAGGCACCTTAAATAAACTATGTAGTAGAAGTCTTAATTATTTTCTATATGCTCATCTATTTTTATTTTTAAATCTCTCATTTTTATACCCGACGTATGACGCACAACCGTAAATTTCAAACTTATTGTTTGCGTTAAACGTGAGCGTTATATGACGGCTTTACGGTATGCAAAATCCAAGAGAAAATTCCATGTATATGCACAGAACAAAAATTATAACAAAGAGTAATGCGTTATTCATGTATTCTGAACGTTAATCTAAATCTTTAATGTAACAATTAAGATATCTCGGAGATATTCTTATCATTTAGTCTACTCAGTTTAAAATTACGATATTAATAGCATATTATCGAAAAATGTAACGACAAATAACAGAATAGATGATATTAAAAAAACGTTTTAAAGAAGAATATATAAAAAATAAAAGTGTCTCCTTATATAAAAAGTGTCTCTGAGTAAGCAAACATTTAAGATGAAGCAAAATTTTGCTTTAAAATAAAATATCGTTTTTAAAATGATTACTTATAAAAATAAATGTGTTTTCATCAATTTGTTTGATTATGATAGACTCAATAATATTAAGAATAAAATAGCGATTATTAAAGTTTTTTGTTTGTTTGTTCATGGAACAGCAAATGATGTGTAGAAATATCTTAGCAAGTTCTGCATATGTTTTTTTTCTCGTATTACAAGTATTTTAGCTATTCATACAAATTTAAAACGAAAACACTTTATTTTTACGTTTATGTAGGAAAAGATTGATCTGTTTAAAATTGTCCTTCCCCCTTCTTCTACCACGGAAATTTTTTTCTTTACTTTTAACTAACTTATTGAAGTTTTTCATGTGAGTTAGTGTAGAGATAGTAAACAAAAAAAAGTATCTTTCTTCAAGAAAAAAAAAGGAAATTTGAAGCCATTTTCTAAGTTTACTTCACCTTTTTCAATAAATGGAGGCAATATTTACAAAACTGTATGCTTTACTTTTTAGATTTTGATTTAAAATGCAAATATAATTTGATTTAAATGCAAATACTAAATATGTAAATATGAATCAATGTACAGGGAAAATTATTTTTCCTATTTTCAGTTTGTATTCATATACGAAAAGTATTATTGTTCTTAATTAATATCAAATAAATTTCTTTGAAAATGATTATTTTTTCTCCTGAAATGCAAAAAAATAGATGTAATTAATTGCTTTTAAAACGTTAAATTTTTGGTCAAAAATCATTAATTATTTTTAAGGAGAAGTACTATTTTGAAATTGATCTATTTAATATTTAATCTAAATTTCATTTTAATTATACAGCGTACAAAAATAGAGTATAAAAAATATTATGTATGCAAAAAAGTATCCGTGTTTATTTCATCGCTTTGTTCTTGCAAAGTAGATGATACCTTAAATATGATACGTTAAGAGTGCATGAAAAAATTACAACCGCTTTAAATGCTTTCAATGGCATTATTTAAGTGATATGAATTTCAGTAACTTTTAGTGAAACTATAATTTGAATTACTTAAGAGAATTGAAAGGGTTGTTGAAAACTTCTAGTTTATAGCTCCAGTTGGTTACGATTTTAGTGAAATAAAAATAATTAATGTTTTTAGTATATTCCGTAAAAAAGTGTTCAACAAATATGCTGCAATAATTTTTCTTATTTTTTTTAAAAAATAAGAAATAACATTAAAATATTAGATTCGAATGATTCTTATTACCTTGGTGAATATATATATATATATATATATATGTACCATTGGATGCTAAAATTGGAGACAACTTTCGAATTTTTTGTGTTTTTAAATTTGTTTGCTTTTACAAAATGAGAGAGAGAGATACGTTTCACAAAATAGAAAGTCGAATGTATCATTTTAGGAGAATTTATACTAAATTCAATACAAGAAGCAGAATTTAAATATTTGCAATTCAAAATAGTTAAGCAGCAATAATCATAGACGTACATTAGATATCCTCTATTACAGTGATTTATCATTACTTAGTAGGGCAGCTTTTATTTTTATTACAGCTTCGCCGATGCTCCATTGAGCTGAAAATGGTTTTAATGTATTTTTTTTCATTGTTGCATGACGTCGAGAAATATAATTATAGCCTCAATTATTTCTCTTTGATTGGATGGATGCCTTTTCCAGGCATTAATTTCAAACTGTTCCACGAGTTTTCGATAGGATTAGCATCAAGACTGTTTTCTCTCAAGGACAAGAGTCAATGCTCTTATTACGAATCTATCTTTGATAACTTTGCTGTGTACATGGATTTTAATGTGTACTGTTTGCATGAAGCAGAACCCTTCTGAAAAATAAATGAAGCATTGTTGTGAAAGATATTCCTACGGAAAGGTAGAAGTTGGAGTTCTAGAATAGTATTAACGTATTTTCTAGCCCGAAGTGTCCCATTGATTAGATGAAGGCGACTAATTCCATCTACGGACATGCAGGATAAAATCATAACCCTAACTGGACACTTTACAATTGCTTGAATGCCGACAGGACGTAGCTCTTCTCTTATTGTATGTCTTACATATTTTGACCCATCACTTACAAATAATGTTGTCTTAATTTCATCGCTCCATATTACTTGTGACAACTGACTACTTGTCCAATTAATGTGCTCCCTTGCCCACTGTAGTCTTTTTCACTTGGCGATAATTGAGATAAGGGTTTATTTCTTGGAATTTTACATTTTATTGCATTTTATGCTAAGAAAGAAACACCAACATCATTTAGATCCTTTCTGGTGATCTTTGATGACATTATTCTAACTTGGAGACACAGTCTTTTTAATCTTCTGTTATCAACACGTGTCGTTCACCTTGTACTGCATTTTCCTGCTTTGTTTGTTATTGAATTTTTGTCCTGATGTCGCCAGAAAAACTTTAGGGCTCCAAATGTAGTCAATGAACCAAAACCATCTTGCAATTTCAGCATAGAACTGACCACTTTATAACATTAAAATAATCTCAGATCTCTTTATAGGTGTGAAATTTACTATTTTATTTTATGCCATGGCATCTTAACTAAATATTTTCGTGGTCCTGGACAGGAAATAATCTTGACATGTCCTAACGATACCTTCTTTTATCCATTTCAAACTCTTAGCCAAATGAATAAAGCCTCAATCAAATGAAATTAAACTAATTAAGCCAATAATAGTTTTTTGTCACCACGCAACAATGGAGGAAGAGCTTAAGACAATTTTCAGCTCAATGAAACATCAATGTAAAGCTGTAATAATAAATAAAGGCTACCCCACTACGCACTGTTAATTCAATGCTATTATCAGTATCTAATGTATATTGGTAATTATTGCAGCCACACATTTTTGTACTGCAATTAATTGAATTTCGTTTATTGTATTGAATTAGGTATTTAATAATATTTAAAGGGATAAATACGACTTTGTATTTTTAGATACATAACATCTTTTAAGAAAGCATACACATTTTAAGTAAACATGACAGTTGCCATAAGTGTCCCTAGTTTTGTGTGGCCTCTAGTGAATATATATATATATCGTAAGATCTGACGTATAACGCACACCCCCTTTTTAACGAAGATACATGAAATGTATGTGAGCAATGCACTTATGTTTTCTCGTCATTTATTTCAGATATTATTCCAAGCTTTAGAAAAAAATTGAATACTTTTAGAACTACAACCCTTTAAATTCATACGAAATGACATTTTCTTTAAATAAACAGTATTTCGATTAATGTAGATGCCTAATTTTTTTCTATGCACATTTTTTTTTAATTTTTAAAGCTCTCATTTTTATACCATTCACATATATCCCGCACCAACAAATTTCGATCTTTTTTTTGTGTTAAAAGTCATAAAATACATATTAGTGGAGGGGCATTCGATATTTTTAATAATTTTTGTGTTAATTTATTTTATGGAAATATTTACTATCAGCCTGGGAAATTTCTATCTATTTAAAACTTATTATTTAGTTCCACGTTCATCTGGCTTAAACTCATCAGACTTCAAGGGTTGCTAACAACTTCCAAGTTGCCTCAAACAGAGAGTCAAGCTTGTTTTGTTTATTTTCCTCCAGTTTTAAGGTCCTCCCCAAATTTATTAATCTAATTTGATCTTCTGATACTAAAATCCAGTATTATGCAGATTTAGACAGTTATCATAATGATTTATTGAAATAAAAAATGGTGTAATAAATATCAGACAAAAATAATACCTATTGATTCTACGTCTTTTGAAGCATCATTTTGCATAAACTTCAGTCCAAATGTTAATAACATTTGAAATTTTATCACTTAATTTAATTTTTTAACTTTTACTTAACGTGTTTCAGAATAAATATATTTTTGTATGTAATATATTATAAAAATAGTAGAAACATGTATTTCCGAAATTATTCATAATAAAGTTCAACCTTGGAATTTTGAAATAAATAATTGTTCAATTTGTGTTGAAAAATAAAAATTCCCTATCACAGCAAATTTTCTTCTTTTTTTAAAAAAAAAAATATTTTGAATTTATTTTAGCTACCTTTTGCGGAATGAGCGTTTCCCAAATAAGAAAACCATCATCGAAACCATCCTTCCAGATGCTATACTTTTTCCAGATAAAATGATAAATGCATGCGGTTATAGGTTTTAAGAGAATAAAAATCTTCTTCTACTCGAGGTGGCTTCTCGAATGGATTTTCAGCCCCAATACGCAAACAAAGGTTATTTCTTTCTAGGGTTTTATAAAATCACGGGGTTCGAAATTCAGTTGATTCATTTTGCAAATTTTGGACAGAAAACTGTATACACATACATGTTTAAACTTAGTACAGATTCCGTCTGTGCATTGGCTGTTTTTCAGAAAATTCCACAGAGAAAAAGAAATAGATATAAATTCAGTAGGCTACACGATTTTTGTATTTCTTATTTTCCACCTCATAGCATTTTATTATGTGCATCTCAAATGTATTGAGAAAAATTCAGTGCCATTTTGAAAAGGTACAGGAATTTTTCTCCTTAGAAGTAATCCCGCACTTTGATTTCTTTCAGCTATCTGTGCCATTTTTCGCTGGTTTGATTGCATGGAAGGTTTAAAAGTGCAAATAGTGTTTTTGTAAGGTGGAAAATATATGAGTGTTTTTTTGCAGCTAATTATAAGATTAAAAAAATTTAATTACAGTGCAAGTCCTAGCGAATATTCACTAAAGACTATTTTCTGAATTTATTCTCAAGACAAACAAATAGCGGCAGAAATTCTGCAGGAGTCAATAATGAGCCATGTGTCATTCAATATTTATGTCAATTATAGTTTAAAAGTTACCAAGCTATGCTCCACATGTACGTCGATTACAAAGCCATGTTCACACAACATTAAGACTCAAACATGCTAATCCAAAATTTAAATGAACATCTGGTTCGCCTGGAAAATTGTTTCTTAGTTAGGGAAATCGCAATTAATACTTCAAAACAAAAGCAGTATTTTTCACTGGATAGTAAAAGTCTCTGAAATAACCCTTTAAAACCAAATCATTCAGAATATCAGCATGCCTGGTGCACAATTTATAAAAATTTCAGTTTCTGACAATACAGTACACATATAAGTAACAAATCTAAAGATACAACGCTTAAAACATTTTCCCTAATTTGCAAAAATTTTAAATGAAATAAACCCAATAAACTGCTTATCCACACTGATTACAAAACCCCTCATCAACTATGCATCCCCAGTTTGGGACACACAGCAAACTCCAATATAGATCTAATTAAAAGATCACAAAGTGTAATATTAAAACTAACTTTAGATGCATGTTAGTATATGAGAAACACGAACCTCACAACAGCCTGTAATAGGATTTGCAATCCCGTTTTATGTTTTCAATCCTGGGATTACATTATCCAAATCTTTTGTTTGGTCTCTGGAATAGAATTGGACTATTTATGAAAAATACTTACTTATTAGCATAGTTTAAATTGCACAATAAAACTAAAAATAGAGCTATAAACTTGGTTTAGTATTACTATTTATTGAAACGAATCAAATCAAAACTTAATTAATCATAAAAAAAAAATTAAAAATAGTACATACTGAAATTTAAAAAAAAATATTTCTTCATTCCTTGAGTTTCTTTATCTAAGCTTGTAAAAAACACATTGGGTCAAGCCTTTCTTTGTCGTTCAAACGGCTTATTTTGTTACAAATTATCCTGTTGAATAAAATCTCGTTCATACTCTACATTATTAGGCCATATCGTCATTAAATATGTGTATGTTCTTTCCAGGTAGTAGTCACCATGCTTTCCTCCCTTTTCAAAAAGTGACATTTCTTTTTGAATTTTTGATGAACTAATAGGCTGCATTTACGCATAACATTTTTTGATAACTTTATGTAGTTCTTCAGTTGCACTTAATGGTGTTTAGGTACAATTTGATTCAATTATTAATTAGAATATGAAACAATTACAAGTGTTACCTCATTTGAAATGGAAGATCTAGTTTCTAGAGATATAAGTAATGCAGTGGGATATTTGAAGCGTCAAGTATCTCAAGCAGGTACGTTATTGGCTTACGGCATTTAATTTTAAAAAGAACTGTGACAAAATCTATTCCTGTGACTTTCGCTATATGGTTGTATTGCAGTAAATCACTTAAATATATGCTACATTATTCCATACGAGAAATGAGAGTAGCATATATATATATGTATATATATATATATATATATTACTTACTAGCCGCTACCCTCCCGCTTCGCTGGGTATTTCATGATGTTTTATAAATATATATGTTTATATATATAAAATATTGATATTTAAGTCCTAGCATTAAGAATTTTATTGCATTGAAAATACATACTTATACCTGTAACTCTCGTTTCTTGATAAAAAAAAGGACAGAACTAATTTTTATTATCTAATATTCTCTAAAATTGAGTATAGAATGATGTTTACACTTTCGTAACCCTACAACAAAGCAGATTTCCGCAAAACCAATTTTAGGTGGATCTCTACTACATAAAATAAACATGAAAGCAAAATTTCAAATCTAAATCTAATAGGGTAAAATGTTTACTATCAATACCCCCCCCCCCTCATAATTCCGTAGAGAGTCATTCTCTCAAAACCCATTCTTAGCGGATTTCAATTCAACAAAGAAAAATGTAAAACAAATTCCATTATTAAAGTTCTTGTAGTTCGAAAAAGAAATTTTTTGTCAACACGCCCCAGTAACCCCTTGCTCCCCCAGAAGTTGATTCCCGTCAAATGCATTCTTAGTGGATCCCTATTCAACAAAAGTAACATGCTTAACAAATTTCAAGTACACAGGTCTAACAATTCTAAAACAGGATAATTATCTTATAACTCCCGTTCATCCCTCGCAACCCTCCTTGGGTGTCGATTTTTGTTTTACTCTTTGTTTGAGGAACTCTATTCGATGAAAGGAACATGCCTACCAATTTTCAAGCAGGTAGATCGAATAGTTTAAAAACGGAAATATTTATCCATTACGCCCCATAATCCCCCAAAATAAAATTTGGGGTTTAATTATCACGATACCCATTTTATAACCGTTCTGTACTTAAAGAAAGGAATATGCTTACCAAATTTCAAGACAGTAAGCCTAATAGTTTAAAAAGGGAATAATTATCTTTAACCCCTTGAGCCCCGCAACGCCACTTGGGGGTCCGTTTTCACAAAACCCATTTTGTAGCGGATCTCTACTCTATGAAAGGAATCTGCTTACTAAATTTGAAGACTGTGAGTCTAATAAACTAAAAATGGAAAAAATTATCTATAGTGCCCTTGAGACCCGCAACGCCACCTGGGGGGGTTGATTTTCACAAAACACATTATATATTGAACCTTTACTCCATAAGGGATTCTGTTTATCATATTTAAAGACTGTGCTACCAGGAGTTTAAAAATGAAAAAGTAATTATATATAACGCCCCTTAAGCTCCTCAACGCCACTTGGGGGTCTATTTTCACGAAACCCATTTTGTGGCGTATCTCTACACTATGAGAGGAACCTGCTTACCAAATTTCAAAACTGTGTGTCTAATAGCTTAAAAATCGGAATAATTATTTATATCTCTCCTTAACCCTTCAACACCCTTTGGGATCAATTTTCCCAAAACCCATTTTGCAGCTGATATTAACTCCATGAAAGGTCTATACCTACAATTTTCAAGCCAGTAGGTCAAGTACTTTAAAAACGAAACTATTATCTTTTACGCCCCTTAAACCCCTCAACACCCCTTCGGGTCAATTTTCCCAAAACCCATTTTGTAGCGGATATTAACTCCGTGAAAAACTATGCCTACCAATTTTCAAGCCAGTAGGTCAAGTACTTTAAAAACGAAACTATTTATCTTTTACGCCCCTTACTGCCCCCCCCTCAACACCCCTTGGGGTCAATTTTCCCAAAACCCATTTTGTAGCGGATATTAGCTCCATGAAAGAACTATGCCTACCAATTCCCAAGCCAGTAGGTCAAATTCTTTAAAAATGAAACTATTTATCTTTTACGCCCCTAACCCCCTCAACACCCCTTATGGGTCAATTTTCCAAAACACATTTTGTAGCGGATATTAACTCCATGAAAGAACTATGCCTACCAATTTCAAGCCAGTAGGTCAAGTACTTTAAAAATGAAAATATTTATCTTTTACGTCCTTAACCTACAACCCTCCCTGCAACGCTACTTTGAGGGCTATTTTCCCAAAACCCTTTTTGTAGTGGATCTCTACTCTATGAAAGGAATCTGCTTAAACAATTTCAAGATTGTACGTTGAGTAGTGTAAAAATGGAAACAATTATTTATAGCACCCCTTAACCCCCAATAAACCCCTTGCATTTCGAATTTCGCAAAAAAATCCGTTATTAGCTGATCTCTACTCCATGAAAGGAACATGTCTACCAAATTTCAAGTCTTTAGCTTGATTATTTCCGGAGATATCGTGATTAGTCAACTGAGTCGCTTTTTTCTCCTTTATATATATAGTTAACACTACTGGCAACTTAAAGCTCTTATGGATGTATCTGTTGTAAACAGATTGCTATGTCGATGGCAGAGTGCTTCAACACTTATTTTTACTGGTACAAGAGCAGTAAATATATCAAAAAATATTTGGATATCATCTTGAGATAAATCTTGTGATTTTTTTATGTAATTGTTACGTCTATTAATGTTTTTTGTATGCAATATTTCAATAAATAGAAACGTCCCACCATTCACAACGCAAGTCCACTATTAATAAGAGTCTTGCAATCTCTTCATACGTAAATAACCTTGTCAAACTTTGTTTGGATATATTGTTGTAATAAATCTTTCTTTGTTGGTGACCTTCTGAGCATTGATAGCATCTGTTGTACCTTAATTATCAGTGCACCAGTATTTCTTTTGGTTATCTCATTTCTTCCCTGACTCTGAGTATTATCACCTGAATATTATAAGGTAAATTCTTAGAAACATTTGATGAGAAAAAAAATCAAAATGTAAGTTAACAAAAATTTAATTCCCCGGAGATGCCAACCCTAGCGTGTAAAATTCCAACTTTAAGACGAACTATCCATAAAATAGCTATTAAATTTTCAAAGGTATAGATGAGCGGGAAAACCCATATCCCAAGAACACCTCAAAGCCCAAGAAAAGTCTAAGCAAATCCAGATTTTATTTAATTATTTTTGTTTTCCTTTATTTTGATTCCTGAACTCTCCGTCCGGAGCAGATGGCTTGAGGCCGAGTGCATCTGATTGAGTCATATCTTCGAAAGTGAGCTTTAAAAGATATTTTTATTGCAATTTATCATTTTACTCAAAACAAGTCTGTTCTACGATTTAGTGCGTAAAATAAGTTTTCCCTGTCGAATGCGGTCAGAGTTGTGTATGGAAATCGAAACGTAGAATGAGACATTAAAGGTAAGACGTAAGTTTATTTTTACAACATAAGTACCAAATTCAGTGAAACATTTGTCATACCGCTTGATTAGTTTCAAAAAAGCCCTAACAGAAAAACTCGGGCCTTTGCATACGGAAGAAAAGTCTGACGGCTTGTTTGACTTCAGAATTTCTCCCAAAGCGGCTTCCAAGATTCTTCTTCAAAGCCGGACACAGATGAAAGTCACTTGGTGGGAGATCGGATTTATGGAAGATCGTACAGGCTCTTTCAACCAAGAGTTGCATTACGGTTTTGCGTTGCCGTCGCAGAGTCTTTCAACAATAGAGTGCTAGATCCGAGATGCCCGGGTCATGTACTTAATGCGCTAACGAATGATGCATCGGTTTCTTGCGTGTTCACCTGCTGTGTCGTCGATCATCCATAGCCGTTAAACAGTGCTTCGTATGCAAAGCCCTAAATTGTTCTTACAGGTAGAGGGCTTTTTGAAATTCATCAAGCGATATGACAAATGTCTCAATGTACTTGGTACTTTAGAAAAATATAATTATGTCTTATCTTTAATGTGTCATTCTATGTTTTGACTTTCATGCACAACTCAGTCCACAGTTGACAGAGGAAACTTATTTTCCAACTTGCCCTTTTACAATGTATTTCAATATTGGTTCCACATCTAAAGAGTCATTTTATACTTGTGTTTCCATTTTTTTCCTTTTATGATGCTTTGTATTACAATTTTTATTTTCATTTAGTGTCAAATTAGCAATTTCGGTTGTTTTAGGTAAAACTTCATTTATTTTATGAAGATTGTTATTTCCACATATATTTGCTTTCCTTAGACCTTTTGCAACGCGGCCATGCCAGTATTTTGAAATAAAATTGATTAAGGGGGATGGGAGAGAGAGAGAGAGATCAAAATATTCCGTGGCTTTTAAGGCCATATACGCCCGATTCTGTTTCGCTCAGAATTGAGCCCGACGAAGGGTTAAAAGCAAAAGTTTTAAATTTTTAACTCCATCTGCTGTTCGACTTTGACCAAACTGCAGATTGTATTGCAGTCGGAAACTCAACTTTCACACCTACATGTACCAAATTAGCCGAAATCTTGTGTCGGCCACAATAAGAATGCTTCTTCCTTTCTTTTTGCGGACTTGGAAAATTTTACTGAGTGAAATTTTTTTCATAGTTAAAATATACTTTTGCAATTTATATGAAAGCAGTTTTATTCTTGGAAATGTATAATGTAGAGTTAATTATATACCCCCGAAGAGCCAAAACAAAATGAACACTTACTCAATAGCACGTTGTACCACTTTCTGCTTCCAAAACAGCTGTAACTCACTTTGGTATGGATAACTGGAAACAGGTTGTCCAAACAGTGGTCATGTAAAGTGGAGATATTCCAACATGAAAATATTTGATCTCTGAGCTGCCTTTCCATGAAAACCCAAATGTGGCCTATCAGATTAAGATCAACCGAGTTAGTTTGTCAGGATATTAATTGAAATTAATCTTTATACTCTTCGAACAATTTTAACTCGATTCTAGTCTTTTGACAGGGAATGCTGTCCAACTGGAATGTCTCTCTCTCATTTCCAGTTACTGTAAAATATACTATATAAGGTTGCAACTGGTCCACATTTATGCTCAGATAGTCTTCAGCTATCATAGTCTCTTCTACCAGAACTAAGGCTTTCAGAATCACCCACGGAACGTTCCCCAAAGTACAATACCACCATCCTCAGTCTGTGTACAGGGAAGGAGTAAATGTTCTATGGGAAAGAAGACGCACACTGACATAATCATTGACGTGACGAATGAGAAACTATGATTCATCCAATCAAAAAACTCTGTTCACTTATTTGTTGTCACGTCTGAATGTTTCTGAGCCCATTCCAGGTATTGTTAACAATAACTCTTGGTCAATAGAGGCCGCGAGTAGAACATATGCTGTGTAGATCCATATCGAACCGATAACCACTATACCGTATATTCCGAAACTCCAGAGCATGAACCTGAATTTCATTGGGCTGTCAGCTGAGCAACTGTCGGGCACTGGTTTTGTTTTATAAGCCGGGCAATATCCTACGCTTTTTTTTTGATGACCTGGACGTTTAACAGATAGGTGTCTACTTCTGGTGTCACCATTGTTTATCCACTTAGCACTAAAAACTGCCGAACACGAACAACCTATCAGTCATGTTGTTTTGGAGATACTCGTGTTGAGTCTTCGGGTAATTACAATCTGCTCTATCTTTCAAATTTCTTAGCCAGCCATCTTCCCCTCAATCATAAAGATAAGTGCAAGAATAATAGCATACCTTCTACAGAAGCATATAAAGACCATTCTGTCTTAGTCATGAGGTTTTCACTTCATCCAGACGAGTTCATTTAAAATAGAGGAGATGCTGACAATGTGTTGACTCGCGATGTATGAATCTAAAATATTTTCTATGAATTATGTTACCTCTGATGCTCTCTTTAATTTAATATAATTACATTTTCGTATTTTAAGCATTCAAAAAATTCTACATTTAAGATATCATTGTTAATTTCCCTTTAAATATGAATGACATCTCGTTAATATAATACCATGCTTCCTAAGGATTTGGAACTTTATTACATCAAAGTAAGATACAAAAATATTGTAATTAGATTAATATTAAAATGGAATTTATCGTTTTTAGTAGAATTGCGTTAGAAAGATCTGCTTAAAAACTTCAACCTTTGCTAGATGAGGTCGGGCTTTCTTGGCAAAAATAAGTCCGATAGTTACAATTCAAAAATTTATAAAGTGGCAGAAAAATTAAATACTGTCTTAAGATGATTGATATTTGTGTGAAACCAAACAACGAGAGAATGATCTAAAAATTTTATAACGTTCAGACTTATTTGGCGAACATGTTGTTTAAAAATGTCGAAAAACAACTAACAAATACTTCGTAAAACATATTGAAAGTAATCACAAAATTAAAATATTCCTAGAAGAGAATGGAATTTTATAATACCTATAAAGTTATGTTATTAACTCAGTGTTAATGATAAACTTTGTAAAAAATGATGTCTCTATAGAAATAATATGCGTATAACAGTATACTTGAAAATTGGTTATAATTAGGTTGACATAAATAAGATTATGTGAAATACAAACTATACAGTTTTAAGAGAGAGAGAGAGAGAGACTATAATTGGGATTCTATATAATGACTAACTTAGTCAACAAATGGAGACCAAAAATAAATGTTTTTCTAAAGGAAATATAGATGAATATTTAAATTATTCTAAAATGATCAAAATTTAAAAGTTAATCAAGGAAATAATGGGCACAAACCGCTACGCTCAGCAGCCCCAACATTAACTATACCACCTTTTAAAACTAATGCGCTTTTTAAATTTAACTTTTAATTCATTTCAAAAATTGAGCAAAATTTTGACAAAAATTAATAAGAACAAAAAAATGATAAAACTCCAACATGTATTCATTTAAAGGTTATGAAGTGGCCATTTAAAGATCTAAAAAAAGCAAAGGAAATAAAAAATTGATCGCAATGTACAAAAGTCAATCGAAGGAGCTACTTCAACACAAAGGTAGTTTCAACCGAGCCTATATATAGATAAAATTCTCAAAATCATGAATTAATGAGGGTTTCGGCTGAGTCAAACTTACACGCTGAAAATAGAGTCCTATTTCATTCACGTTGTAACAAAGGATTTGAATATCCATATTATGAGATTTCACATCATACGTCTATGGAGTGACTTTAAACTGTGTCCAATAATTGCGTGATTTAATAAAAATAATTCTAAGCTTGCCAAAAAAAATAGTTCTTTTGTCAATCATATCCTTAATTTGTGCATTTTCTTTTAAAATATTAAAAGAGCATTTTTACTTTAATTCCTCAAGAGGTCAATTTTTTTGCAAAATTAACGAAAGAAAAGCACTATTTTTTACTGCAAATAACTAAGCATAATACTAAACGTAATGCGCAAATAGAAGAATTTTATTTCATTTTCCATTTTTTATCTTATTTTATAACTTTGGAACACCAAAACCCCTAAATGTTTACTTTTAAAAGCCCCTAATTTTGCTCTGTATGCTATGAAGAATGATTCATATATATATATATATATATATATATCCTAAAAGAATTTATCTCATTCTTTAAAAAAAAATTGTGTACATACCTCTTTTTTTCGTATGTCCATCTCCTGCGTGTTTGCATATATATATATATTTTATATATATATATATATATATATATATATATAAATATACTAATTATAATAAAATAAAATAGAATAATAAGAGACAAAATTGTACTTCCTACAAGCCTAAAAAAGAAAGATATGCATACACAATTTGAAGCATGATATAATAATAACATTGTAATAGGGACAGAGATGATATATATATATATTTTATTATCTTTCCATTTTCATTTCTTCTCAAGTAACATAATGCACATTGCCTTTCCAATCCCTATTCCTTATCGAATATTTCCAAAAATCTAAATCCCTGCCTTCAATGAAAAATTCCCACCTTCTACATAAAGAAAATTCCGGATGAGAATTGTTTCAGCTTCATGGATATATTGTATCTCTTAAAAATACTAGCACTAGTGATTCTACTATAAGAATTAAAAATATGTACAAATTAAAGATAGAAGAGAGGCAAGCTGATTGTGCCCGAAGTTTGGTAGCCCTTGAAAAATGTCTTAAATCTACTAATAAATTAACTATCGACAAACCGTAACTAAACTATTTATTATCCAAACTATATTGGAATAAGAAGCATTCTAGTAGAACCACGTGCACTCGCGCCATCACATCCAAGTAGAATAACAAAGTTCTAACAGACTTGGCTCTGTGCCAAGAGAGAAAAGCGCGCCATCTGGCGGCCTTACATGGAACCAAACCATACTTTACGAACGAAGGGATTAAGTATGTAAATGGAAGTTGTGATACATAACACGCGAAAAGCAAATTTCATTATTTAATTGAATACATTTATTCGAATTTCCATTATCAGATGTGCAAATGTTGGTAATAACAGCAATGTTCGGTTATCTAGGGAAGAATAGTATATTCCTGCTTTATTCTATTTTATTTGACAACTCTTGGGATACATGAGAGAATCATTCATTCTTTGATGCCACGCCACTGGGGACTTCGTTATGCTTTCACAAATGCAATTACATTTTTAACTTCCGTAAGCCCAAAATAGCTTTATTTAATATATTTTGGTTGTGACAACTTTGTTTTGGCTCCTTACATTCTATATGAGTTAAAGAACTTATGCTTAAAAAAATAATCTAAAGTGCATAAAATTGAACCATTTATAAATGGAAAAAGAATCACCTAAACTATATTTAACGAGAAATATACCTCCGCTGTGGTGAAAGTGTGCATTGTTCAATTTAATCTTTTCAATCACATTTTATTCAGCATTTCGAAATAAACTGGCCCAAAGTTATCAGCTGTTTTATATAAGATATATAAATAATTTTGAAAGTAAACAGTTATCGTTCTTTAATTAATTAATATCTTGAATGTATAAAATTACTATGAAATCTACTTTTTCTCTGTTAAATAAAAATTTAAATACCCGAATACTTTATTTACAACAAATCGAAGAAATCCTTAAAATATAAAACTTGTAATGTGTGAATGTATCACATTGAGAACTTATTGTTTTTCTATTTTTGTGTTAGAATAATTAAATTTTATTTCGTTAGAAAAGACAAAATAATAAAAATAAAGATTCTAGTTAAACAACCAACAAAAACTTGTACCGGAATTACTATTCCAGTTTTCCCTAAATATCGTTGCTTTTAAGCACTACACAAAAAAAAATCTTTTTATTGTTTAGGAAAAATGAAGTAGTAAACTGGTTCATGACTTTTATCAATTCCTTTTTCGTTTATAAATCGGTCTTTATTCCTCGTATTTAAAAAAGAAGTACATTATATTTTGAATGTGTACTGGATTAAACACTAAAGACTCTAAACAGTAAAGTAATAAAACAAAACACAAAAAAAACACAAAAAAAGACAAGGAAAAACGAGTCAGCTTAGAGTGCAACCATTGTTGTTTTTTCCTCTGTGGTTTTATCAAATGTCATGCTTCTTTCATTTATTTTCAAATTTCTTTTTTTTCATGGTAATTAAATTTAATTGGAATAAATTTTATATTTCAAATGTGACTTAGTTTTTTATGGATTGCATTTGCATGCATCTGGTAGATTCAACAATAATAATAATTAAAAATACTTGTTTAGCATTTAACTACACGCGCTTAATATTTTAACACAAGTACACGCGTGGTGTATTTTGTACACCACCAAAAACAATAAATGAAAATGAGGTAAATAAGAACAAATATGTATGTTATAAATTTTAATTATCAAAAATTTTTATAAATACTAATGAAAAATCTTTGAATAAATAAAAAAAAAACTACAAAATATACATTTTTACACAAAATATACCTTACGAAGCATACCTTATTACATCTACACACTAAATTTCATCTGTGATGTCTCCGTTATTGTTGCATTCTGGACAAGTAATTACTGTATTTGCATTCTTTGCACACCGATCTATTACATACATGACACTTCATCGTTGTCACCCTATTTTTTTGCCTTCCGCAGGAAAAACACCTTCCCCGTATTTTTGCTGGTGGCTCATCTTCAAGCCGCTCTTCTTGAGGTCTTTTATATCTGCTTAGAAAAAGACGAATATCGGGAGGTAATGTCTTTATCTCTGCTCTTTCTTCAAGATGTGGCTTCATGAGTGATATAGATAATTCTTTTAGGAAAAGTCTTCTAAATTTTTGGGCCTCATTAATGTGCTTCGCGTTATATAAAAGTTGACTGTTTATTCCAGCTATGTTTAACAGTTGGAAAAATATCGCCAGTTGCCACCTTTTCTTCTCCTGGACACAGAATACGTACTACACATTTTATCCACTGTATCCACCCCTCCTTTATTGGAATTGTAGTCCATAATAATCTCCGGCTTCTTTGTTTCAGGATTAATTGCAGAATCATCATGCATAGTAGAAAGGAGTATAACTGCTCTATTTTTTTGGCACGTATGAAACTATAGTGACTTCTTTTTGGAACCCAAAGATAGACGAGCCGACTTCTTTGGTTTTACTGGGAAAAAACTCTGATGGCAGTTCCCTTTTATTTTGTCTCATTGTTCCAACAATTTTTTTTATCTTTTAAAAGATTCACGGCTAAAGGGTAGCTTGTATACCAATTGTCGCATGTCAAATTTCTATTCTTTCCTTTCCATGGTTGCATCAAACGATGCGTTATATTATCTGGTGTGTTTGATTTCCTATATGGACCTTCTGGTTGTTGACCACAATAAACCTCCAAATTACTTACAAAAAGTTTTAGAGTCACAATACAAACACTTTTAGGCCATACTTCGCCGTTTATTCGGTATATACTGAATAAAACTGCATCGTCCTCTAAAGGGAATCAGCATTTCATCTATTGTAGCGTATTCGCCTAAACTATAATTATTTTTGCAGTTTTCTACGAAACGATCAAGTGTGAATCTAATTGCAGCAAGCTTGTCGGTTAATTGTCTTTCTTTTCTGGTATTTTTATCGTCGAATCTAATGGCAGACAATAAAAATAGAAATCGATTGCAGTTCATGCAACTTCTAAAGATTTCTGATCCTGTGCCATCTGTTGTCCAAAGTTCAAGAAAATTTGTATGGTTTTGCTTTTTAACTCCAGCTAGAATTAGTATTCCTATAAAAGCCAACACTTCATCTGTTGTTGTATTTTTTGCATCTCGCTGTCAATCGTAATTTACTCTCAACTTTTCTATTTCCATATTTGTGCATTCGACAATATTTTGAATAATATCATTCGTAAAAAACATTTCAAAAGCACTTTTTTCATCAGTAATATATTTTGCACAACTTTTAAGGCCAGGAAAGATTTTTACAATATTTTTTTTACTGATTTTGGTATATTTACTAGTAAGTGGATTTTTATTCCACGTTGTTGTTTTATCTTTACCCAAAAAATATTCTTCTGTGATTTCACTTTCTTTCTCTATTTCTACACTCAGTTCTTGTTCCGATTCTGTGTCATGATCACTTTCCTGTATAAGCTCATCGTCTGAGGTATCTGATCTTCCAACTTCATTTTCATCCTCAGGTTCGTCACATATAGCCTGAACCATAGCTCGAATCTCATCTTCGGTAAGACGATTTGGGTTTTTCACGGGTACCCGATCCCTAAAAATGATTTACTGTATTTTAAAATATATCTAGAAATACTATTATAAACCTATAAAATGCCATAAAATTTATTTTCTGCAAACAAAATAATATATTAGGTTATCAAAATATACTTACATAACTACACGCGTGGTGTACTTTGTTCACCGTTTGATGTCACACAACAGTCTTTTATCAGTAATCAACCTATCCGTGCCAATGCAAGAACAAGACTGACGGAACGTGTCAAGGACACTTCAATGATAGGTTAGATGCGCACGCAGCTGGGGGGGAGGGGGGGTTCCCAAGGTCATTTATATACTGTTTACTGTAAATGGTGTATTTTTTTTACACCAGCGCGTGTAGTTA
>BMAO01029671.1:0-83076 GCA_019973975.1 Trichonephila clavata | reverse complement strand
CAACTTTATTTTTCATACTTTAGGGTTATTAACACGTTTTTATTAGCTTCACCTTTATGTAACGGACTTTTTTAACTCGATTTTTACCCACTTCAATAAGCCAGATTAATTCGAAATTTTGCACACTTATCAAGGACTGATGACGATACAATAATTTAATAATTTTCTTCCATTGTCCTGATCAGGATCATCAGGATTAACGATTTCCCATTTTCAGATTTGGTGACCAATTGCAGATCCCATTTCTAGATTTGGAGAATAAATGCTTTATATATTGACAATCCTAAAGCAAAAACGCTCATAATCAATACAAATACAAGCAAAAAAATACTCTTTATGTAAAAAAGCGGACGATGCGTCGGCAATTTCTACCGTAATATAAACAATTGCCGAATTTTTCTGAAAATTGAAATAAAAACAAAGACTCGATCATGGGGGAAACTATAATTTATGCTCTAATTGCTTGAAACCCAGACACAAAGTCTGTTTTTTTAAATTATCTTGTCGGATGTGTGGAATGAAACATTATATATTGCTTCCTTTTCCCAAAGCAGCTGAGAATTGATTCAGAGGTCACCGGATTAAATAATTTCTCAAACACTTTTCGGTTCAAAACGTGAACTTTTATAGCTAATGTTGATACAAGTTTCAAAGGGAATGTTGAGCTCTTTATAGTGAAAAATATCATTGACTTCGTCCCTTCTTTCGCATTAAATATTTAAAATTTAGCTCTTTCAGATTTCCTTCAGTTTGCTGATCCTATATTTTGCAAACCGGGTTTTATTAACGCACTGATAAGATGCCGATGGCTATTCCTGATTCTAGAAAAACGTTGAATTTAAGATTAATTTAAAAATGAATAAATCATAGATTATAAAACTAAAAAAAAACACGCTTTTATTTTAGATTGAACTAAAAAATGGAAAATAAAATAATAGTTTAAAAAACTAAGACGCATGCTTTTATATTTAATTGGATTAAAATTGAAAAGTAATTCTTAATATAAGAATAAAATGATTTACGAAAAAAATTAATGTCATTATGGTAAAAGTGTGGTGTTTTCGATATCAATTGTTTAATTTCTTACTAGTTTTATTCCGAAATGCAGTAGTGTAAAAATTAGACAAGCACCCCACGCTTTTACCACAATGACATTACTCTTCTAGTTTATCATTTTATTCTTATATTAAGAACTATTTTTTTTTACTTTTTACTTAGATTAACTATAAAAGCGTGTTTTTTAGTTTTTTTAAACTATAATTTTTTTGTAAGCTAACATATACGTGTTATACAATTTTAGATTCAGAAGAATATACATTATTTTTTTTTAAAACTAAGATTGAAAAATCAATTTTTTGAAAGCATATGACGTCCTGGTATTCTTAAATCAGCAATATTCCTTTTGGATTTGATTTCTTGTTGACCTTTCTTCGCAACAAAGAATTTACTCTGAAATCTGAACTTGGTAAAAACTTAAACGCAAGGACATTTCTAATATTTTATAAATGTATTCTTATTATTTTAAAAGGCTGTTTACAACCAAATGGTGAGATGAGTTAAATAAATGAAAAAGCAAATTAAAAGTAAAGATTTTATAGGAAACACCAATACTGTTTTAATGTATTTTTCTTTGTTAAAATATAAGAAAAAAGCCAAGCTTAAAAACTGACTAGATATTAGTAAGCAAAAAAAAAAAAAAAAAACTACCTGCACAAAACATTTTTATAATTCCGTGCAACCTTACTTTTGAAAATATGCTTAGATTTTTCTTGTAATATAATTTAAGTTACTTCTAAATGAATAACAATTATGAATTTTTGTATGATTTTATGTTAATTTATCTAATACTTTGTCAGAAGTTTTATTCCAAAAGCAATCAAAAATAATATTTTATCACATTACTTTCATAAAATATCTCTCCATGTTGAAAAAAAAACAACAACCTATGAGTATTTCAAATATATATCTGCCGTTTTAGAAACTCCCATTGCATATTTTGTAGTAATAATATGTAATACACCAAGAATGCAATTTGATTTCAAAATATTATGCAATAGATAATTTTTTTTAAGAATAATAACCATATTTTCGAATGCATAAGTTCATCTGAGTGCTGACATTTATCTGTTTTTGCTTCTGTATATTTCACATCAAAATAATTCTAAATTTACACTGCTTTGTTATAAAAAGTATTTTATCGATATCTTACAGAACGGGATAAAGTATCTTATCTATGTACTTGGATTACGTATTTCTAGAGATAAGTTCCTTATTAAACCCTTTACCTGCAGTAGAAAACGCTTTAGTGAAGATAAGTACACCAATTTCAAACACTTCTGTGTATTGAAAAGGCGAAAAGTACCAAAAAAAAATGTGGATATCTGAAAAAATAATGTTAATTCTTGTTATGTTGGTATGTATTACAGGCGCTCTCGGAACAGAAGAACCGCAGGATGAGATAGCGCTACTCTGGAATGAAACTGAATTGGATTTTCGTAATGAAACTAATTGGAATTTTCGTAATGAAACTGGATTAAATTTTCGCAATGAAACTGATTGGAATTTTCGTAATGAAACTGACTGGAATTTTCGTAATGAAACTGACTGGAATTTTCATAATGAAACTGACTGGAATTTTCGTAATGAAACTAATTGGGATTTTCGTAATGAAACTGGATTGAATTTTCGCAATGAAACTGATTGGGATTTTCGTAATGAAACTGATTGGAATTTCCGAAATGAGACTGGATTGAACTTTCGTAATGAAACTGATTGGGATTTTCGAAATGAAACTAACTGGGATTTTCGTAATGAAACTGATTGGAATTTTCGAAATGAGACTGGTAAGATTATTTGTAAAATATTTATAAACTTTTGATTATTTTGCGTTAAAGTTTTTGAGTAAAAATAACGTGTCGAAATAAATAAATACCTGATGAGTAATTCTTTAATTAAGAATAATTATTTTTATTAATGAAATATATAATCATAACTAAATATTCTACTTTAAAAATTTGAGGTCTCATTTAAAAAACGGAATGTCATAGGCTGTTGTCATTGTGCAATTTGATGAATTATTTTTTTTTGCATATAGGGAAAACTTTTAATGTTAAAAAATTATCTATTGAATAGTAATTTTTCACAACTCTGTTATGATTGACTAAAATGAATAAGATTCGCATATCTGAAAAGTTACCTGCATGAAACAGACTTTAGTTCGTATTTACAAAAGTAAAAAAGGCTTAAGTATGACTTTGAAGTAGAGACAGCACGATTCAATTGACAAAATATCAGTCAAAAATCCAAATAAAGTTTTTTAGACTAAATTATTTTTTAAAATAATTGTCTATAATCTCACAAAATTTAAGTTAAAAAAACTCAGAGTTATGATAACTTTTAAAATCGTTTTTATTCGCATGCGATTGGCAAATAAAAACTTGAATCAGATTTATCTCAGAAAGGAAAAATAACTCATTTATCTTTATTTAAAATGCCAAGACTTTTTTCTGTTGTGCCTAAGATTTGAATTTTTTTCCCCATTGCTAATAGTTCATTTAACAAAAGTTGGTATGTATTTTTAAATCAAATATTACAACATATTTTTTTTAAAAAATAGGGGAATTTAGAGTTAACACATTTTTTAAGAAGTTTTTATAAGCATTTAGAAAAAAATATATCTTAGATTTATCACACACACACAATTATCTTACAGTAAATCCATGGCAAATTTTGTTATACATAAAAGGATGTATTTGTAAATCAGACTTCATGTGTGTTCGTCAAATATTGTAAGATAAGTAGCATTTTAAAATCCCTTCATAAATTTAAAACTTTTTTTTAATAAATAAATGGTTAGTATTTAGGAGTATTCGGAGAATAAAATCTGTTTTGTAAAATTTATATACATTGGTTAGATGTCAAAAAAAATTGTAAAACCATTAAAAGAAAGGTTTTTGTATAAATCGCACCATGACCCCTTAAAAGTACAAATAACCGGGGGGGAAAAATATTGGTGTGCTAAATGTATTTTCTCGAATATATCTTCCTATAAATTTTAGATTTAGTAGACTGAAATGTATATAAAAATTTTCTTAGAAATTCACGTAAAAAAAATTGAAGTATTCCAATTCAAGATATTATATATACATTAATAAATATATAATTTAAATAAAAAAAATGTTGTACTGATATCAAAAATATATTTTTTTTCCAAAAATTCATCATACTTACAAATTATTTTTTCCTAAATACCTACTTAAAAACTATTTCTGAAAGAAACTGTGTACAATTGCACAGCAAATGTAAATATTAATATGTTAAATAACATAGCAAATCTTTTGCTGTTATAATTATCACGTAAAATTACCTAACACCAGAACATGTAAAAAGTTCGAACTATTTATGTATTTTTTTTTTATCAAATTAGATTTATTTTAGCGTACAAAATTCCAGATAATTCAATTAAAAATGTTATGTAATATTATTTTTATAGATGAAATATTTCAAAATTATGGAATTTACTTTAGACCTAACTATTTAGTTAACCATTTGTATACATAGATCAATGAAATGAATTAAAATTATATTTTCTTTGTTTTTTCATGGTTGAAATTTAATTAGTATTATTACAAATTACTGATTTTGTTCTTAGGTTGCGATTGCGGGGAAAATTCATTGCACTGTAATTTTGACAGAAATGGCAATAAACAATGTTTCTGTGAGCATAAATATGCTCAGTTAAATGGAATATGTGCAGGTAAAACACCTTAAGGTATACGATTACCCTAAAATTGTGAATTTTGCCAAAAATTAGCAATTTTTTATGATATTATTTTATAGGCTATCTTATGAACTTTATAAAAATACCAAGTTTATTATTTTCTGTTCACTAGAACAAGAACTACAAGTGTTTTAGTAAAAGCAGATACCGTTACATTCAACAAGATGTTATACATTAAAGCGTGTTTTACTCGAAATGTGTTTTTTTGAAAATGCTCAAACGGGGCCAGCGATTGCTAAAAAAGTTTTGAAAATAATTAACAGAAATCTTTTGTTTATTTTTCTGTATAATAATAGAAGTGTTTTGACATTCAGATTTCTCAATCACTGTTTTGTTAAAAAATTTACAGTCCCTTATGTTAATATAATGACTATATTTTAAGCAATTTCATTTAATAAATAAGCTTGAGTGCTTTAGTTTTTATAAAATATAAAATATCTCTTATCCTAAAAATCATTTAAGAAATGACCAGCAAGCAATACATCAAAATTGAAGAATTGAAAATTTGTTCATAAACTTTTGGTATAGAATGGGCCGCGTTTATGTTATTTTTTATAAGTTGTTACTCATTTTTTCCCATTTTATTACTGATTATTTATTTTTCTCTTTTTAATGTTAGCAATTTTTCTCAAAACGTACTAATGAAATCTAAAAACTACAAAAATATTTCCCCATGGCTCCATTTTTTAAAAAAAAGTTGTCGTAAGTCTTAAGATGCCTTAATTTCAAAGTATTGCTTTCTTTTTAATTGGAGAAATGCAGTTTTTGACATTTAATGTTTATGCAAGTTTCAAAGATAAATTTTGAAAAACTAACACATTACTGTGTATTTGGATGTGTAGTGTCTGAAATCAAAAAATACACACAGCTACTCTCTGGATAGATACTATCAGCCTTCTTATTTTGTAACAGCAATCGGCAGTGGCGTAACGGATAATAATAGCCCCCCCCTCTGAAAGTCAGGTTTTGGCTCAGCCATGTTGTACTTTGAATCAGTCAGGCTTGATCTCTCTGGAATCCTAGACCTCCATAACACGGGGGTGTACGTTACGCCACTGATGGACCCAATTCATGACTGTCACATGATAAATGCAATCACGTGTTCTCCTTTGAATTCAAAACTTTTATTAGGACTTGTTCCTCTTTACTTTAAGCATTTAAATAAAATTTCAAATCTGACAATCGTATAAAAACTTTCAAGTATTAAGATTCTTCAAAAAGTGTTTCGAAGTTTTTTAAGAAAAATCTTATGCTATGCTTGTATTTTTAAATTATGTTCATTTTACCTATATGCGTTATTATTGTTGTTAGATATGTACCTACTAAAAGAAAATTTCTGCATAAAGCAAATTGGCAATAGTGAAGTGCATGAGTATTTTGACAGGAAACATATGATTCCACTTATCATGTGACTATGACGTCACATGAATTTAGCTCATTCAAACTTCCTCTGTGCGTTTGTTAGCTCATTAGTTTCTTATAAGAATACAAAAAATAATTATATTTTCCCCGCAAAATACTCCTAAGACCCTATTCACTATTATTTTTTACACGGCCATTATGGTCTTACTCCCATTTGATTTGGATGTATGCATACTAATTTTTAAAAAGTCCATCTATGCTAATCAAAATTTGAAGCGTATTATAAGAAAGTTAAGGAAAATTCATATTGATAATATTCATGAGAACATAATATTAGTTGTTTTACACTCATGTCCATAAATTAAGGATAATTCAGAATCACACAGAAATCAAACTCTAGAGTAAAAGTTTCCCTTGTAGAATTATCACACAGATCTTGAAGAATGATCTTGTTCACAAGCATTCTGTAAGTCCCTCAAGGCTATAACCGAAAAGTTCTGACACAGAAAGCGCATGTGGATGATTATTTTCGTGGTAGAATTATCGTCCACCTGTAATGTGGGCATACTCAGATGGAAGTATACGAGGAACTTGGAATTACCCAAAGTTTCTTCCCTAATATTTGGCAATGACACCAAGATGACGACAATGACCGTAGACGTTACATTACAGGTAACCCTTCGAGTTAAAAGGCTGAATGATACTATATTTAGCAGTAACTGCATAACTAAACGAAAGGAGCACAGCATCCGGCCTGTCTCATTAGCTATCTGCAGCCATGGGTACGATATTTTTAAGACAAACCATGTAGAAAGGTTTGGGGCACATCGGTATATATGCTCACTTGTTTGTCGCATATGTTCCACTCATGGAAAATAACAGTCGCCAGCGGTTAGCCTGGAGCAGAAATCTTACAATGGGAACATTGTTACAGTGGGATTTGTTCGATGTTTTCCAATAAGTTCGAGTTTACCATGCAATTTGGTTCATGTCGAACTTTTACACGGAGAACGTCAGGTACCCATTACCACCAAGATAACATCATTAAACGGCACCGTTATTAAAGTACAGGATTGCTCATTTGGGGGGGGGGTTACTGAGCTCCAGAACAGATTTGCATGTTTGAATCGCAAACCATGCCAGTCCAAATTCATTGGTATATCATTCTGAGACAACATGTATGTTATTTAGAGGTGTCATGAGTGCAGAATTTTTGCTTATGGATGACAATACCCGTTTTCATCAAGCAAGCATCGCAATAGAATGCCGTCATTCTGAGATTATCACCTGTGAGGAATGACCAGCATTCCCACCTGGTTTGAATCCGCCTCAGTGTGTGTGACCCATGATTAGACAATGAGTTTCAGCCCTTCCTCCACCTCCAACAAATGTACCAGAACGTCGAAAAGTATTGCTTGCTGAGGGAGTAACTTTGCTCAACATCAGCTCAATAATTTGATACTCAACATGCCTATTTGTTGTACGGATGTGTTTCATCGCATAGAAGACATAAAATGTATCAACCTTCATACCTACCGTGAAACATTAAATTTTTGTGAAGCAAGTATTTTTCATAGTTGCTCAAGGGAGCAAAATTTGCATTTCTTATAAAGAATATCATACATACACCACCTTTTTAGTTCTTTATCTTTTGTTAAACAAGTGGATTTTATAAAAAAAAGTCACGCTTTTTTTTATTCTTTATTTGCCATTTCTGGCATCATCTTTAATTTATGGACATGAATGTGTTTAATACCATATCAGATATATTCTTATTTTTCAACTTGTATTATATTTTTAAATAGATAATGAACTGTTATTTTTCAAACTACATTAGTAAAATTTATTAATTTTTAATGTTTTTCCCTAAAGCTTCAAATCTTTTTTTAAAGAATTTCAGATGTAAAATAGACTATAAATTCTTGCTGAAATAAGGTTTCGATAAGTTAAACCCTCTCAATGTTACACATTTTCATTTTTTTAAAAAATTTTCCGTACGGACATCTTTTGTGCTATTTTTTAGAATGCTACTGTGGTGTAAGGACAGCATCTTGTTTTTTCGAGGATAATGGAAACAAGAAGTGTGTATGTAGCTATGGGTATGGATTAAGACAAGGGGAATGTGTAGGTAAAGTAACAGTTTTGTTTTATCATAGTTATTAATATGATTTTGATTTTTCATTCCCTTTTCATATATTTGTTGTTGTTTCTAATGCTACCTGCATGACGATGTCAGAACGAGGCCCACGAAATTCATCCTGGCAAGGGGCTAGGTGTACGCCTGTTGTTAGCTTTTAGCATTATGCAGGTGACAGTATGATTTGGTTCGGTTTATACACGATAGATGGCAACACCACCTATCTCCATCTCCATACTTTAGGCATGAAACTAGAGGGGAGGGAAATATTCTCCAGCTCCCTGCACCCGTGGTTTCTGCTGCAACCACCCACAAGACTTTCCGACCCACTGATTTAACGAGCACGTACTCCGTGTGCACTCGGAGTGTATTTGGTTGCATCGGGCATCAAACCCAGGACTTCCGGTCTGGAGTCATATAACTACATGCTGATGTTTGTCTTTTCAATTTTAATTTTTTTAGTAAAGGCTCTAATTTTAGATGATAACGTGATATTTTGAGACATGAATATTGTTATCATTGTATCTTATTACTGCGTAAAAAGTAAAAGGGAAATAAAAATTTTAAAATTTACATAGCATTAACATACAATTAAAATTTTAGTTAATTATTAGAGTAAATATTAGTAGTCTATTTCATTTAAGTAAATATAATAAATATTTGAAATAATTATTTATAAAAATGTAAAATGTAGAATAATACTATATATAATATAAATGTACATTAAAGCAGTGCTTCTCTCAATCTTTCAATATTTGCGACCCAATATTCAATCATTCTTTTTATTGCATTCCATAATAACATTGGATTGAATTCAATAATACTATGATTTGAAACAAAGGTACACTATGACTTTAACCTCTTAAGTGCTCCTAGCGTATTTAAACGTCTTGCTCAGCCAAAGCATTAAATAGACTGGACGTATATATACGTCTTTCTGAAGTACGATCTTTTCGGTGCACTGCTGTTTATAAAATCATTCCGAATGCTTTTGAATGCAATAAAGGGACATTGATAGTTTTTGCAAAGGATTTACTTATTTCAGAAGATTTGTTTATTTATTTGTTTTTCCTTTCCTTTCCCAATACATTACATACGTGCACCCATGTGGAAAATGGTGGCATTGGGGAGAAAATCTTCACTTTTAATCGGCAGATAAGTGTTAATTTTTGTGCAAAAGTTTATATATGACGAGCTCAAGGGGTCACCGGTAATTATTAAACTTGTTATTAACTTAGTAATGTTAAAATAATTATCAAAGACATTGTGCATTATTGTGTATTTATAAGCATATTATATCAATGTAAATGCGTATTTTATTTTTTACTATACAGAGTGTATTTTGTTTGTTTACTTTCAGAAAATTAATATTTGTTTCAGTTACCTTTTGTTTTTGATTTTTCAATATGCTCGTGCCCCCTTGTAGAGTTATCATAGCCCCCTAGGGGTAGCCCCCCACAGTTTGAGAAACACTGCATTAAAGTAAGAAAATACAGTAAATGTGAAGTAAATTATTGCATCCCTAATTCTATGTAGTAAGATACTTCTTCAGTCCATACGCTCGCACAACTACAGTCGAATATCTCATAGTTTAATGTAAAACAAGAATATTTTTGCCTATTATTATCAATTTGTTTTAGATTGTGATTGTGGCCGAAATTCACTGTCTTGCCATTATGACAAGAGAAATAACAAAATATGCAAGTGTAAAGGAGGCTATGATGAAAGAAATGGAACATGTGCAAGTAATGTATTCAAAAAATCTCTTCATTTATAGAGTTAAGGAACAACAGGAAACCTTTTATATACGAGGGCTGTTTTTTAAGTAAGGTCCGTTTGTTTTTAAAAAAAATAACGAGTATATTTAGTTTTAAAACCATTTATCTTAGGATTGTAAATAAATTTGCCTATTATTTCACATGGTTGCCGATTTTATTAATGCACTTTTTATACCTTAAAACTACGTTTTGAAAACCCTCTTCAAAGAAGTCTACCTCCCGGTCAGACAACCAGGACTTCACGGCCGCTTTCACTTCTCCGTTGTCACTGAAGTGCTTTCCGTCAAGACTGTCTTTGAGGTACCGGAAGAGGTGAAAATCGCTGGGAGCAAGATTGGGGCTGTATGGTGCATGCTCAGAAAATATCCCAGCCAAAAGATTCGATTAAGTCACGAGTCGTTCAAGAAGGTTGTGCCACTTTGCGTTGTCGTGGAGGAACAAAACACCTTTTGACAGCATGCCGCGTTGGTTGTTTTGCAATGCTCTTCGGATCTTCCGTAGAGTTGCGCGGTAGGCACCAGGCAGCAGACTTCTTTGAAGAGGGTTTTCAAAACGTAGTCTTAATGTATGACAAGTGCATTAATAAAATGGCAACTATGTAGAAAAATAGCAAAAGTATGTACAATCCTAAAATAAAGGATTTTTGAAACAAAATATTGTCGTTATTTTTTAAAAAAACAAACGGACTTTACTTAAAAAACAGCCCTCGTATATAATCAAGGCTCCTTTTATAAGAAATCTTCATTCGCAGTAAAAGTTTATATCGTGGTTAACAAAAGAGCAAGACTTTAAAAGAGGATGTTATACATACTTTTTATTAATTTACACCCATGAGTTTATCCATGAATCTCACTCTTTTCTTTATTTACATGAGAAAACTCATAAACTGAAAGATAAATACAATAATACCCCGAACTCACGTGATTGGTGGGACCGAGTGATAACCGCGTAAGTCGGGGTATAATTTTGCATATAAATACATATAAATTATTTTTAGTAGGGCCGGAAACGGAAGAAAATAATACTTAAAAAATAAAATGTTTAATAAAATCTTAAATAACACAAATACAAAATCGCAAACCGAAGTTATTTTGATATAAGTGTTTTATAAAATCTTACAAATTAGTCTACCGGCTCAAAGATTTTTTTTTTCTCCTGCGAGATTTTCTCGTAGAATGCTAATATTATTTTATTCCTTTTTTTGTTGAAGAAATACACTTATCTCTGGATTCTATATTTTCTAAATTTGGAACCATTTTTCACTTAAACTGAGGCCTTCTGTCTAATTACGATCTGTCTATTGTCAATCTTCTGATTGAATTGGATATAAAGACTCAAATTCTTCAATGTCTTACTCTTGCTCGTGCATTTCTATGAGAGTTCAACAATTATCAGATCCCTATTGTGAGAATCACTAACCACTTTTAAATTTATTTATCTGGCAAGATAGGGAACTGCTTCAATCAAATTATCAATTTCATTGCTTTGATTCAACCTAAGTTTTAGTGATTAGCAGGGGGAAAAAACCCGCGAGATTTGAAAATTGCTTAAGTCTGGGTATTATTGTACATAAATTAAGGAATTAAGGTTAATTACATATAGGCCTCGTATCAAAAGTATGTTTTTATGAAAGTGAGAAAAACAAGTTTATTCTCCTAAGTACTAACTGAAATTTTAAATATCTACAAGGGTGATCAATGAAAGTAAAAGACATAAAAATAAACAGTTAAATTTGCATATTCACAAGGAGAATGAGGAGACATTCGGATGCATTGGAGACTCTGATGATCGGATATGCGGGTGCCGATGCGCAGGAAGAGAAAGCTCTTATAAAAAGCGCTCAAATGATGCGAACAAAATAGACAGAAAAACATTAACTCCGATGTGTACTGGAGAACTCGAGCCTACGCAGGTCAAAGAACAAAAGACCGGGGCTGCTCAGGAGTGTGTTTGCTCCATATAACGCGTCCACAACGTCTCCAGAGTCACAAATGGAACTGGACAAGTTCAATGGGAGACGTTGACCATCGTCTACAGTCGACAGTACCCTGCGATTTCATTATTGGTCCACTGAGAAACACCAGAAAGGAAACGCTTCAACTCGGACGACGTACTCAAGAACTGTGAAGGACTGTTCTCGTCACCACAGAATCTGAGAACAAGAATCTGCGCTTGTTCATCAGTGGGATGTTGTGCTCAGCTATGGTGTATATTTTGAATAAAGTTATATTTGTACCACCGTGTCGTTTCGTACCTTTGCATTTGATCACCCTTTGTACCTCTTTCGATTTTCTCTCTCGGTCATCTCTTTTCTCCTTTTTTTCTCTCTCTTCTCATTTCTTCTCCTTTTTCTGTTTTCTCCTTTTCTTCTCTCTTTCTCTTTCTTCTCTTTTTCTCTTTTCTCCTTTTCTTCTTTCTTTTCTTCTTTTCTCCTTTATCTTCTTTTCTTCTCTCTTTTCTTTCTCTTTTTCCTTCTTTCTTTTCTCCTTTTCTCTCCTCTCTTTTCTCCTTTTCTTTTATCTTTTCCTTTTCTTTCTCTGTTCTCTTTTCTCCTTTTCTTCTCTTTCTCTCTTATCTTTTCTTCTTTTTTTCACTTTCTCTCTTCTCTCCCATTCTCCATCTTTTTCTTTCTTTTCTCTCTTTTTCTTCTGTATTATTCTCTCTTCTCCCACTTTTTCTCCTCTCTCTCTAAATTCAGATTATTTTTAAACACTAAGCTTTCTGTTGCGATTCATAAATAACTTTAATTATGCATCTTGTATATAACTAACTTAAAGTATTTATCTTTCAATCTTCGAGTTTTGAATTTATTAAATATAGTTCAAAATTAAAATATCTGTATAAATTAGCTAATTCAATAGCTGAAGTTCGTTTTAACATACGAATAAAATTCTGAACTGTATGCAAATTTTAAATTTAAATTTAACTTTTGTTGAGCCTTAAACACAGAAAACTTTAAATCAGTGCTTCTCTTTGAGCAAGTTTTGATGATTATTTTTCTTTTAATATGCTATAAAGGATTTTTTTTTGTATAATAAATAGAAACCTGAAACTTCTTTAATGTTATGAGTGATTTGTGCAGTAAAACAAACTCGGAACTACAGATACAAAGTTTGTGATTATCTTTTTTTCCAAAAGAGATGTAATTTGCAAATTTTTAAAAAATTCTGTCTAAAAATTTATGGGAAATTAAGTTTCCATTCTAAGAAAATTCCATGAATAATATTATGATAGTTTTAGACAAAAAAATTAAATTTAACTTTAAAAGTTAAAGGAAATTAACGAAAAATTAAAAACTAAATTTAAAAATATCAAATTTACACACCAGAATAGAACTTTTATTTTAAGTCAAATGTGTCATGTAATGTAATAAAAATTTTAGACAGAATTTTAAAATTTTTTAACAATGAAAATATGTTACCATGTCGCCTTGACGTACGTTTACTGCAACTTGTAATATGTAATTACTACATATCAAAATAGTTTCCACTAAGACAATCCGTAGAATCAGCAGGAAAGCCGGCAATGCAGTGCGTACAGTCTTTAATAAAAATCATTAAAATTCGAATTGAAACGCATTTAATACAATATATTCATTTTGAAAAGCTTATCTACGCCTAAATTGATCAAATAAATTCTAAAAATTATGGCTTTTGAAGCACACTAAGTAAGTTGTTTTCCCTTCAATGATACATTGCTTTTAGGAAAAAGATTTTTACAGGGAAAGTACACTACTACCCAGCAATACTTTGATAAGTTATGGCAACCCTAGAAGATATGAGCTAGGTTACAAGATTGGCGACCCATAAAATTCTTATTCCCATAAGCAGTGCATCATTGCAGGGAAAACAACATTCTTGGGTGTGTTTCACTATTACATGCTTCTTCGACTTGAGCAGAGTTATATGATGTAACTCCAGCACTGAGATTAAGTTAAAGCTAAGAAATTATGAATATAAAAGAATTATGCATCTTTAAATGTTATTTTCTGGAGAATATTTGAAAACTACAACCTTTCTTTGAATCTTTATCACTAATCATGATCACTCAATGAGTTAATATTGATAAAATTTACTGATTTGAACGTTCAGCTACCTTCTGATAAGATGCATGTATTATAAATTTAAATTTGTAAAAAATATAGAACCGATAAATTTTTGACTGTAGAAACTTGCGAAAGGAACTTCGACTGTACAGATGGACGAATTTGCAGACAAGCTGAGAATAATAAATATTTCTGCGACTGTCCACCAAATTACGGGGGAAATTTTTGCCAAACGAATTTGATCTGTGCGAATATGGACCCGCCGTGTCGAAGAAAAGGGGCTGAGTGCGTTGTTAAAGATAATTTGGCATACTGCAGGTGTCCTCCAGGAAAGAAATTCGGATTATTGTCCGGATTATGCGAAGGTAAGTGTCATTACTAAAGTTAAAGATAAACAGATAATTTTAATAAGAATAATGTTTATATGACCTAACTTTTTTAAATACAAATTTTACTGTACAATGTATTTCACCTATTCTTCTTTTATGTAGTACTAGTAGTTATCTACCCTTTTCTCTGGGTATTTTCCTGGTAATACATGACTATACATATTTTACATTATTGATATCCAAGTCTTAGCGTTAAACTTTCTATTATGTTAAGAAACGTTTTTATACCCCTCACCTTTTGATAACAGGAGAGGGATATATATATATATATCCTCTCATATGTGATATTCCTCTCATCTTCCAAATAACAGGTTTTGAATTCCTGTTAATTCCTGTTGAATTCCCTTAACGATCGATTAATTTCTAAGAAAACTGTCCTAAAAGTGCCTACTTTTTTTATTCAAGAAAATTATTTAAAACTAAGTACATGTTCAATATATGTATTCATTTTTAATTTTTGGATTAATTTTTAGCTTGAAAAACAAAAATTTAATATTTCAAGGGAAGCAAACATTTAGGATTATAATTACTGAATGTTGGCTTTCCAATAAGAGGAAAAAATTTTAAAAACAAGTGTTTTAAACATTAAATGAATTTTATTACACTTTTGTATATTATAAATAAACATTAGTAATTTTTTGGGAAATAAATTTCAAACACGAGATGCAAAGGCCAAATTCACAAACTAGACAGTAGCACCGAATTTCCTTTCTGCATCTCTTATTATTTTCATCTCATTTGGAACAATTAACTTTACATTCTCTTGATGGTTGCCACTTCTTATCAGTTGGAGGTATCTTTCTAATAAAATGTCCTTTGATAAAACGGTTGGGGTTATTCTCCAAATTCGGCTGGCCTCTTTTAGCAGTGGTTTCTGATATAGAATACTTTTCAATAAGTTGATCTACTAAAGATAAACGAATATCAAATGTGATTTTTTTGTCTCCTTCTTTTTTATAAATAAGGTACGAGTTCAAAATAGTTTGATCTAAGAAATAAAAAAATATTTTCTTATAGTACTTCTTACCTCGTTTTCGAGCTATTCAGTAATCTCTAATATATTGGTCTACAATGTCTACTGTTTCGATATTTTTATTGTAGTCATGACAAAAAAGTAATAAAAGTACAATCCGATTTATTTTCTGACTAACTGTATAATGTGTACAATATTAAAAAAAAAATATTTATTTTTTATCAGTTTTTTCCCCAGATTTTTTACTTACGTGTTTTTATGAAGAGCGCAACTGAGAGTACTTGACCTGAGATTAAATAGCCGTATCGCTAATATATATGTTTGTTGTGTTGACATTTAGTTTTAAAAAAAATAATAATTATCGCTAAACGCGTTAAAAATAATCTGGTGCTGGCATCTGGTGTATAGATTAAGAAGAAAAGAACTGTATTCTGGGCTTAAGAAATAGATTGTTTCAAGCTTTTATGGCAAGTTACTTTTCAACACTCCAGCCCGGAAATATCATGGGCACGAGGAATAGAGAGGGAAATTTCACCCCGTGAATTTGACGGGAGCGAGAGGCAAGGGGTTAAGCGGAATACATTTAAAATTACGCACTCTTAACCCCACTCTTCGGGAGTCTATTTTCTTAAAAATGGCTCTCTTAATGAATTTCTACTCAATTAAAGAAATATGCTTGCCAAACTTCAAGTCTGTTAGCATAATAATCCTAAGACGGAATTTGTTTTGTCTATAGCGCCTTCGCAACCCCTCTTGGGAGTCGATATCTTCAAAACTCGTTCAGAGCAGGTCTCTTCTCAACAAAATATATGCTCGCCAAAATTCAAGTATATACGTGTACTAGCTCATAACGGGATTTTTTTTTTTGTTTTTAATACCACCCCCTGCCATCTTGGTAACCAATTTTCTCCAAACCTATTATTATCATATCTCTACTAATTAATTTTCAAATCAGTTGGTCTAAGAGTTTAAAATCGGGAACATTCATCTATAATACCCCTGAAAACTGTCCCTCTTTGAGAGTTGGTTTCTACCACACCCTTCCTTAAATGTTATTAAATGAAAAAAAATCGCCAAATGCAGTAAACGTTTTCTAAACATGAAGGGTTTTCCACTATTGGCTGCACATCATATTTTTTGGCGACTTTGCCCATATACACTTAAACTCTTTCTTTAGGTATGTGACAACCTTCCAAGCACTTTTTTTTAAATATATAAATTTTCAACTAAATAAACACTTTTTTATTTGAAATGGAGCATAAAACTAGGAATTCAAGTGATATTTCCACAAATTTAAAAATAATTTTCGATATATTGGGAATTTTGAGTGAAATTTTAGTGAAAAATTTCAGTTACGGTAAACTTTGTATTGAAAATCGTAATTAATATATTCAAATAATATTTATAGTGTACATAAATAACATCATTATCTGTGCAACATGTCAACATCATTATCTGCATTTTGTGAGAAAACAAATGTTGTTTTCTCACAAAAAATGCAATAAAATACAAATATATACACAGAGATTAGATTATAGTCTATACTAGAGATAAAATTGATAAAACATTTTCTGGAAATTTCAATTCAATATCTTAAAAAAATCCTGTAGTGGACTTTACCGTGAAGCAAAAAAATTGGAAAGCATAGTTTCTCAGAAAATGCATTTAAAGACTTTAATACAGTATAAAAATTTTACTACTAATTGCACATTTCTTAAACTCAACATATTTATAGTTCAAATTTCTTAGCTTCATGTTTAACAAATGCGGACTTTTTTTTAACCTTTTGCTGTTTTCTGGAGAGTTTTATAGACTATAACAATTGTCGTTTTTAGAGAATTTTGATGAAAAATGGTAGTTACAAAAAATTCTGATAAATATATTCAAATAATATGTATACAGGATGTGAATAACATCTTTATATGTGTTAGGAATTAAAAGATTTGTAATATTTTTGAAAGTTTTTTAAATATACCAAATTTTATGCAAAAACACGAATTTTTTGAAAAATTAATGATTTTTTTTCCATAAAAATGCAATAAAGTACATAAATATTTTCACAGAAATCAGATTTTGATTCGTAACACAGATAGAACTAAATAAAACATGTTCTGAAAATTTCAATTTAATATCTTAAAAATATTTTGAGTATGGATCGACTTCCGGTTTTGTAAACTCCATTTCCGGTTTACTAATTATGCTATAACTGTGCTTCTGAATATGGTAGAAGCAAAAATAGAGTGTTTTTGGAATCTTAAATGTATGGACTATAAAATAGAAGCATAAAAGAAATTTCGAAAATTTTCACCTAAGCGGTGAATTTCGGGTAGTCACATACATTGGGGGGAGGAGCTTAAGAAAAAAATCCCCCCAAAAGATTTCAATTTTTCTTTCTTTTTTGTGTGTGTGTGTATGTTTGGAAATATGCTTACAACTTCTTTGAAACATCAGAACTTTTTACAAAATATTTCTAACATTTGAAACTTTCTACAAAATATTTTATTATTAGGACTAACGGTATGGATCAAAAACAAATATACAAAGATGCAAACATAGATATAAGATAATAGGTGTTGATTAACGCTATCGAAAGTAGCCATTCTCAATTTGAATACAAACTCTATAAAGTTACAACGCTCATAATTTTAATAGCAGTCTATACTGAATGCTGCACATTTCTATCAGTAATATTTACTGAATCGCGGTATGATATTCTATTTTTGATGTTATTTATGTCAAGAAAAACACTGTTTAATGTATAATTTCTATTATACAGTATAATCTGACTAAACTCTTTAAATGAATGCTTATTATAAATTTGAGTCTTCCTTGATTCTTCATTGTATCATTGTAGCTTCTTTTCGGTTGTAGCTCTTAATTTATTATAGAATAAAAACGCCATAAAGCACTGGTATTCTTAAAGCTATTGGCGTCACTGAACAGGTTCTAATTTTAAATGTGCGAAAATATTTTTGCTCTTAAGGTTGAGTTTTGTACTCATTTAAAAAAGATTATTTTAATCTTTAAGGTTCCACCGTTGTTCTTAAATGACTTCTTTGTAGATATTTTAATTCTAACTTGAAATTAGAGTTATTTCTAGCTTCTTCTTCAGTGCTTTAAGACCCAGCCCGAAGGCTTACATAGGTTAGGGTGGGTTAGACATTCTTATCCCTATAAGGTCCGAAATCATTTTACTCTTAATGTTTCATTCTTCTGGTTTTTGACACTGGAAAAAAAAGATTTATAAAATTTTTTTCAAAGCCCCTGGCACGTAGAGTGTTTCAACATGGACATGCGGGCTGGGTCTTAAAGTCCTTTGAAGGGGGAGGTTGAAAAATTAACTATCATTTTAAATTTTTTTAAATAGATTGGTAACAATGAATTTTTAAGGAACAGTGATTTTTAGTTCTCTCTGTTTTCAATAGATGGCAGCTCTAAGCGAAATTACAACAATTATTGCTGTTTTATTTGAAAGAGATTTTTTGAGGAAAGATAGTGTGTTTGGCGCGAGAGAGAGAGCGATTACTAGTCATTATACAGTGAGAAAAGAACAAATACAAAACATTTAGCTACTTTTTCATCCTAATGACAAAAAAAAGTTTTATACTTCTTTGAAAATCACATTACAACATGCTTCATTCTAGAATTCTGTACTTTTCAAACATGCTTGAACGGAGAATGTGAAGTGGTTAAGGTTGGAGATGTCGCAGTTAATTATAAATGCAAGTAAGTACTTTTAATAAGTAATTTTAATGCGCGCAACATTCATTTTTGTTAAAAAAATTATTATGAGATTCTTTTTCCATATGTAGTGAAATTATTTTTTTCCAAAATTAATGTTTCATTTTTTTTCTGATTGCTTCATTTCAAATATTTTATCCCGAAAGATCTATAGAAGTTCTAGAGGAAAAATTAAAGTGGGATACAATTCGATTAAACAGCACCATGTGTACAGGATGTTTATACATAAATTAAGTGCTAAGTCTGAGAAACAAATTAAATAAATTTTAAAATAAACGCAAATTTTATACTTTCAACAATTGTTGATAAACATTTCTTTGAAGCAATCTTTATAATAACTGCGTCCTTCAGATACAAATATTTTGTTAAAGTGATAGCTATGATCACGAACACGTGGCCGGCGTCGTGGTTCGTGGCTTAGAGTGATTAAGTGTTTATTATTAACAGTTCACTTTAAGGGAACACGAAGTCTATTGGCAATAGATGTCGTAATTTTGAGCCGTTGTCAAATGACGAGGACAAAAACTAGCTGCCCTCCTCAAAACATTCACATCAAGCTAACTAGAGGACTTTGAGCTGTTGCACATTTAACGTGCATCATGTCCTCTACATGGCCGGTTTTTTGTGGCACCGAAATTCAAACTCATGACTCATCAAATATATGACTATGCACCACGTACTTTTAAATCTGAGTCAAATGAGTAGGAAGAAGACCGAACTAGGCGGCTGTACATGTATATGAATTTTTTGTGGTCCTTGAAACCTAATACTAATAATTCCTGTATGATGCCATATTGAAATCCTAATTCTTAAAATTCTATTAAATCGGGAAATATTTGTTGCTACAAGATTTCTCGTTTTATCAATTATTATTCTGAGAGAAATCATGCCATGTAGAAGGGTTGATTCATGTTAAATTGCAGAGGCACAATGTGGTATGGCACATGTGGTGGTCTTTGGCATGGTGTGGTAACTTGGAGAGGGGAATTCTAGCTCGTGACGTCCTCGTCACTTCCCCGTGGTTAAAACTTATGACGTCTGTCGCAATATCCCACGTGTTGCTTTACAGTGTGACGTAAATTAAAGTTAAAAATTGAAAGAAATCTTTTTATATGCACAATATAATATTTATTGTAATTAAAGATGTTTTCCTTGCTTGCTTGGATTAGTAATATACATTTTGACTCTTTGGTATGATTTTAACATTTAACATACACAATAATGTTGATAGATATTTTTTAGAAAATAGTGAAGTTAAAATTATATAAAGGAATTCTTAACTTTAAATTTTTTAAATTAAAGTAATTTAACACTTTGTTTTACTTTAAGTCTCGAATAAGTAACAAAATCTAACTTTTAAATATATTTTATTCTCATGTTAAAATTTGTATATGTTGTCTCTGCTTGAAATCCTTTATACTTCATCGGAATTTAATAAATGTTTGTGTAGATGTGCCGATGGATACACTGGAATGCGTTGTGAAGTAAAAATTCAAGGCGGATCAAGTAAGTTCTGGACATTTTATGTTTTTATAAAAAATAATTGTATTTATTTTTTAAATAGTTATTATTATAAAATTACGTAATATTTTATTTATTTATTTTTAAAATTTTTATTTCATTTGAGCTCTACAATGTATTCTTAAAAATCTTAATAATTTTAATAAGAATACAGGGTGATATTTTTGAGCTGATTCTATGCAGGACCACCTATAGCTCGATCTAACGAAAGAAATGGCTATAAACTTCAGTATGAAAGCTAAAAGTAACAAAATAAGTAGAATTCCGTGTGAAAAAATATTTAGTTCCAAGTATCGCCAATAGGGGTGTTTATGGCGCGATATAATACAAATATAGTACGGCAAAAAAACACACACACACATTTAAAATAACAGTGAAATGTTAAACTTTGTTCAATGCATTCACTTCCTGAGCGAGGAATTCGACCATTTTCAATATGATGGCCGTTCTCAGAGAATACACATGGCTTTCTCTACAAAATTTTTTCTACGACCGAACGCAACATGTCACAAGGATTATTCCCCACTTTGTCTGTGATATGTGTAACAACAATGGTTTCCATAATTAGTTAGCGATTACAGTTGTAACTATTGTTATCGTATCTTATGATGCAGGTTTAGGTTCCCTGCCTGGACGATTTGACATCTGAATCATCCCCTTCAAAGCATTAACCGGTAAAGTCAATTGAGTAACGTGCACCCCTACAGCTTCCACTTTGCGGGGGGGGGGCTTTAGGAGGCCCAAAGCCTGACTGACGCCAAGTTGCAATCCTTTGTAAGATCCAGCTTGGGGCCCAACATCTAACTAATACTCTCCAAATGCTTTTCGAAAGATCGGGAGGTTGCTGAGGAGGATTAACGTTCTTGTCGATCTGTGACATCAAGAACAGGTGATGTCCATTGTTTTTTTCCCGATATTAATGCACCATCATGAATGAATAGTTACTTCAAGGCCAAATGGTAAAACAAAGTGCTACAATAAGGTCATGAGAAAGTTAAGAGAAAATGTTAGGAAGAAAAGGTAATATCTGTTGAGTAAAAACAAGTAGATATAACCCCAAGGCACCATCGGTGCACATCGCGTTCTCTGTAAAATCGTTCTTGGTGGACAAACGTATTACTATGCTCAAGCATCTACCGTACTCGCCAGATCTCACCCCATACTACTTTTACCTGTTTACTAATAATGTGTATTCTGGTAATGCGAGTCACATATTCTATTGAATTGGCTCACTTCAGCTGAGAATATTCTTTGCAGCTATCAACATGCTTTTAAAGCCCAAATTACTGATATGGTTGTCTCGTATAAAAGCATAAATTAGGGATTTGTTTTTATACCCATGTTTTATGATGATTCTCGGTTTAAAAAGCTACAACAGCACCATAAATTTCTCAATCAGTGACCAGTGGAACTTATTTTTTTCAATTCCTACTATTAATTCAGTCTCTTCTCTCTCTCTCTCTCTCTATATATATATATATATATGCATATACAGTCGACTCTCGATAATTCAAACCTTCGATAATACTAACCTCTCGATAATTCGAAGTACATGCTCAGTCCCTAAAAAAACCTCCTGATATTTCGAACTAAAACAATGTGTTTGAGTACACTCAATAATTCGAAGTAAAATCTGTGGCTGGCCAGACTACAACACTCGATAATATTGATAGTTAAATAGTAATATTTATTGGTATTGAGTCATAAAAGAGCATTTATAATGTTTTAGTATGCTATTTTGTTAAAAAGTACTCTGAACGTGTTCGGATACCTTAACCTGTGGCCTTGCTACACGTGTGGGCAAAAAGGATGGTCCACTATTGTGAAGAAGAGATGCGTGTAGGATTGTGTATGCATGTATTGCATTTATGCTTTTAATACAGGACTTTTAACTTCTGTATAATATTTATATGATATAATATGTAATCTCTAAAAATTACTTTAAAATAATTTTATACATATGTACAATTGTTGTTTTATTACACAGTTTCTAATTTAAATGTGTTAGAAAAAAAATTCTCTTCAAGTATTTTGGGAGTTTTTTCCTACCCTCTTGATAATTCGAAGTTTTTCATTGGTCCCTCCAACTTCGAATTATCGAGAGTCGACTGTATTTATATAATCTTTTGTTAAAATTTTCAGGGGTTAATAAAATACTTTTTATTCATCTTCACAAGTTCCAATACATTTTTTTAAAACTTGTGGTGGATAATACTTGATGTTAATACAGTTTTTTCAAACATTAATTCATTAATTAATTTTTTTCAAATTTTAAATTTATTCTGCGTTTTTTATGATGAAGTTGGATTTAGCTCCAATAGATGGCGCCAGTACGGTTTTCTGATGAAGTTGGATTTAGCACCAATAGATGGTGCTAGTAAGTTTTTCTGACGAATTTTTTTTCTTGGCTTCATAAATATATTTTTAAACTTGTAGTGAATGACATTTGTTGTTCATACAGTTTTTTCTAATATTAATTCATTAATTTAATTTATTTAACTAAAGTAAAATTCTTCTTTGTTGATCTAAGTAGGAATTGACTTAATTTTTTTTTTTTACTTGTTTCATGGGATCTTAATTAAATGGTTATCATTAGTCTGCATACCAAGTTTGTTGCCATTGTGGTTTGGTTGATCAAGCTACATGTTGTTATGAATTGTGTGTTTCAAAAAAATTGCTTTTTATAACACCGTTTATACTAAAATTCAATTATTAAAATTAATTTTTAAAATTGGTGAAAATATTTTAATTTTTCTAATGACATCTTCGCTTTCAGGAGAAGAACTCGTGCGATTTATCATCCTAGCCTCTCTGAACTGCTTATTGTTCCTTTTACTCTCTGCAATGTTTTGCTTCATGTGCCGAAATAAAAAGCAAATGGTGTAACTCCTTGCCAGAAATGTCGTTTTTAAAAACATTATGTTTTCAGAGTCCACAATGAATATTGTGCAATTTTTACTGCATTTGCAATAAACCTTTGCACACACAAAAGTGATAAAAGTACTCATCAATAAAGTTGGTGTTTGACTGTTGGTATTTGATTGTTTGATTTCAAAGTATATATATATATTAAGCAAATGAAAGCTTTACAAAGCTTAAAGGTTATAGACTCATGTAAAAATGTTGTGCAATACGTTTAATTATGCCAAAAATAAAGTGTACTAAAATCAATTCTATATGAAAAGAACTTAATTGCTAAACTAGTAGAACTATGTATGAATGTTATTAATATCAACCAAAATACTTTAGATTTTTGGTGTCTTTTTTTCTGAAGTCTTAAAAGTTCTTGATTCAGTTGTATAAAATTGAGCAGTAAATTTGATAGAATTAGATTGATGTATTGAAAACTGAAAAAAACATTCCAAAGTTTAAAATTCGTTTGAAAAGAATTGCACTAAAAAACGGAAACCGGGACTATTCAAATTCAAGTTGGGATTAAAAGATTTCTTATAGCCTTGCAAGGAGTTTTTTAAATAGAGCCTTAGGTTGAATTCATCGCCGAGCCCTGAATCAAAATTATTAGGTATTTTTCTAATATCACATTATTCATAATTTATAACACTAATTAAAATCATATAAAAAACTAATTTAACTGACTGAGATTATATCTGTTTTTTAGTAATATATACAGTGGATCCCAAAAGTGTTCGTACACTTGCAATTTCCTATAAAATTTAATGTTTTCGACTAATAAAAATAAATATATTGTAATTGTTATTTTTTAATGATGTTTGCAACTTGTTCTTAATAGAATGACATAATTATTTTTTTAAAAAATGATATAACTATTATTTTTTAAAATTAATAATCAAAAAAACTATTGAAAAAACTACGCCACAAAAGTCTTCGTACACCTAACAAAAATCTCAACTTAGCTTTAAATATTGTATTTTTTCTTACTTTAGTACTTAGTAGGATATCTTTTAGTGTCCACAATAACTTTTAAATGTTTTGGTATAGATTTAATCAGTTTTTTGTAATTTTTGCATCCGTTTTCCTCCATACTTCTGTTATTATTGTTTTTACTTCCCATTATGTGTTTATATGCCATATTTTCTTTCTTTTTTTAAATCAAATTCTCACCAAATATTCTATTGGGCTAAATAAGCTGATTGAGGTGGTGTTTTCAGAATTTTGGACAGTTATAGAGACACCAGCGGCGTACATTGAGAGCAGAGCGCTTGGCGTCATTATCCTGTTAAAAAATGAAGTAGTCTCCTATATCCAAATTTTCGGCGGATAATTTAAAATTTCACTTTAAAATATTTAAATAGAGCTGATGATTCACAATACCATCAAAAAATACCAAATTACCTAATTTTGAGGCCGATTTACACTTCCACGCAAGAACACTTCCATCTTCATGGCTCATTGATCCAATTTGATTCTTGGGATTAAGTTTCAGAAAATTCAAAATTGACAGCAAATTGATTGGGATTACAGTAATGTCAACATTTTTGGTTCTTTTGGGCATATATTAGTTTGTAAATGCGAAAAGAGATATATAATACCATAAATTTACGTGAAATCAGACCTCCTCCTCCTTCATGCTTCAACATGGAGGTGAAGTTCTTGCGTGGGGATGTAAATCGGCTACAAAATTAGGTAATTTGGTATTTTTTATGGTATTGTGAATCATCAGCTCTCTTTAAATATTTTAGAGGAATTTTAAATTATCCGGTGAAAATTTGGATATTGGAGACCACTTGTATGCCACTGGTGTCTCAAGAACTGCCTCTAAATTCTGAAAAAACCTCCTCAATCAGTTTATTTAGCCCATTAGAACATATTTGGTGAGAATTTGATTTAAAAAAAAGAAAACATGTCATATAAACACATAATGGGAAGTAAAAACAATAATAGCAGAAGCATGGTGGAAAATCGTTGCAGAAATTACAAAAAACTAATTAAATCTATATCAAAACATTTAAAAGTTATAGTGGACACTAAAAGATATCCTACTAAGTACTAAAGTAAGAAAGAAATACAATATTTAAAGCTAAGTTGAGATTTTTGTTAGGTGTACGAAGATTTTTGTGGCGTAATTTTTCAATAGCTTTTTGATTATTAATTTTTAAAAATAATAGTTATATCATTTTTAAAAAATAATTGTGTCATTCTATTAAGAACAAGTTGGAGATATCATAAAAAAATTACAATTACAATATATTAAGTTTTATTAGTCGAAAACATTAAATTTTATAGGAAATCGCAAGTGTACAAACACTTTTGTGGGTCCACTGTATATATATATATATAACGCTTTTTTAATCAATTGTTTTATGGCCAAACGATTTATCTGTTAAAATAATTCCATTTTTCTTTAAAAAGATACAATAAATTTTAATAATAATCTTGGAGAGAATGGGTAATTTACAAATATATATTTTTGCTTCTCAGTTTTAAAAATATTGTTAAAACCTCAACGTATTTAAAAGAGAGTTTGAGTAAAAGGAGCCTCTATGAAAATTCTCCTTCTTTAAATAATATAAATATCTTTCTACATTATGTTTGCATTTAATAATTGGAAAGTTTTAGGGAAAAAAGAAATAGTGTTCATTTTTTTTTGGTCGTTTTGTAAAGCTTACAACTTATTTGAAAATGCGTAAAAAATTGGATTATTTTTATTCACGTTAGAAGAATTCAGGAATCAAAATTCAATTTAAAAAATTCAACCCACTAATCTTACGTAATTCCATTTTCCGAATAATAAAATGACAATTTCGCTAATGAATTCAATAACTAAATGTATAAATTAAAAAATATCTATAGCACAGTTTAGAGAGAAAAAAATTAGTTCTAAGAAAACTGAAAAATATTTACTAAAACGCAATAACGCCCCTGTAAATTTTCCTACAAAACAATAATAAATTTAAAAAATATATTAAATATATGCAAATTAAAAAATGTAATAAATTAAAAAATGTTGTAATAAATTAAAAATGTATTAAATATATGCAAATGATGCAATAAGTATAACACATAAGGTTGACAATATAATTCAATAAATTAAAGGAAACAATCCATTTTTGCATTTTATATAAAGAACTTTGTAACATTTTGAAAAATATATACTGCTTCCACAAATGTGGCAGGAGAAAAAGAGAAAACAAAATATTTTAAAAACACCATTTTTTAAATATATTCATCGATAATAAATTTTAAATTTTAAAGAAATTAATTCTTAACTACAATAATAGTCCTACGTATAAAAGACACAAATATAAAAACTGTTTTAAAGTTAATGCGTTATGAATTTATTATTGCGAATTAAATTTCTCTGAATGTAAAAACATCAAGCAAACATAAAATAAATACGTTTCAATAACCATAGCAATTTTCATTTGGCGCAGCAGTACATTTAACAATATAAGTCGTATTTACAGAACCTACCAATTATTGAGCAAGCAGTTGAAAACATTTGTAAACAATTTCACGAGTGACACAATTCTGTAAACAATACATTCAGATTTATTGCTTCATCTACTCACACAGATTGCAACAATTGTTTTCCTCTTATCCAACATTTGATAAAAGAAATTGAAAATGTGAGCTCTACAATTCTACGTTCTTGAACCAATCGAAAATTAAATTCAGCTTCGATGACATTCTCAAAACCACGAAAATGATGAAAACTAATTATTAATAAATGATGCAAAAAATTTTGTTAAATAATAACAGGCTTAAATTATAATTTAAAATCAATTAGATAAAAGTTTCCAGGCTTTCCTGGCCTATGTCGATCGTTTTAGTATAAAATATGAAAGTACACACGCACGAACACACTATAAGCATATATGTTCATGTGTTTTCATAAATAAATTATTTATTACATTTAATATACCGCAAAACATGGCGTATAATTCTCACATATACTTTCAAGTAGCAGTTCTTTTTATTTTTAGATATATTAGCCGTATAACGTGCAACCCCTTTTCCCAAAGATTCCTGAAATGTACGAGTGCAATGCTTATAGGTTTTGAAGTCATATTTTCAAGGCATTAGTCCAAAAACCTTAGAAAAATAGTACACTTCTAGAACTACAGCCCCTTAAATTTAAAAGGAATATATTTTATTTTTAATAAACATATTTTTCGATAAATGTAGAAGTATAATTTTTCTTTCACCATTTTTTTCCGCACATTTTTGTAATAATAATTTCTTTTCATCTTCTTAATTTTAGCATATTTTTCTTAAAATGTACTAAACAAATCTATAAACCCCAAAAAATTCACCATACCTTAATTTTTTCAAAAAAAAAAGTTGTCGCAAGTAATCGGATACCTTAAAGGGTTATTAGAAATTTAAAACTCTTTTGGTTAAAAAAACCTTCCTTAAGACTACAGTGGACAGTTAAAATGTGGAAAATTGACCAAAATATGGAAAAAATATTTTTTGCTGATTATAATATTTTATTAGCTCTCTATCAAACGCAAATTTTTTTTTTTGGTTTTATGCATTTTTTAATGAGTTATAGGGTATATATAGTTTCGAATTAGTCATCCATGACCAACCCCTTTGTTTACATTTTCTAATGTCATGCTATTGTAGCTGTCATGCACTTTGACAGGAAAATTTTATTTACTGTCGACAAAGTCTCACTAATTTTTATTTTTAAATGTTAATTTATCAAGTTCAGGTTGGCAACACTTTGTTTTAACTGTATCTGAGACCTAAATTGACATTATTTGTTTACCATTCGTTCAAACTTCGGTTTGCACATTTTTCGTTCAACTTTACTCAAACCTTATATTGATTTTACCAAAACAAAAAGTTCTTTTCAGAACTAAAGCTCTTTTTAAATCGCATTTGTTGTTTAAAATTATTAGTGTGGATCTTATATCGTCGAGATATAGAAAACCTAAGGGTCGTCCTACCAAAAGGAGGAAGATGTTGTCTGAAAACAGCAAGAAGCGATGGCAGAAGTCAACTGAAACCGTTGATGAAAAAAATGTTTTATATTACAGAGAGATCCATTATCTGACCCAAGTACATCTTCCCAACCTGAGGCAAGTTATATTTTCACCCACAAGGCTGTGTTTTCTGATCTATTGCAAAAAGTTCCTTGCAAATATTGTACAAACTGTGCCCTTGTTATAAAACAACACCAATCCATGGGATATTCTATAAAAATGGAACTTTTATGTGAATCATGTCATGAAAGCTATGGAAGTGTGTATTCAAGTTTCCAAGAGGAGTCTAAAAATTCACATGATATTAACAGCAAGCTGGTGAGTGCCTTCCTATCCATAGGCAGAGGGCATGCTGCTTTAGAAACTTTTTCATCTGTGCTCAATATGACAGCAATTGACAGAAAAACATTTGCCAAATGCATTCACAACTTATCGGTTAAAAACAAAGAAGTGAAGAAAAAAATGTTCGAAATGTCACGTCAAGCAGCTAGAGAAGCTAACATAAAAGTTGATACTTCTCTAAAATATCAGGAAATCATTGATGTGAGTGTGTCATATGACGGTACATGGCAAAAGCGAGGACATACATCTAACCTAGGATTAGGAATAATCATCGATGTCCTTATTGGACTTGTTCTTGACTTTGAGAAGTATTGTCGAAATTCTGTCATAATTGCGTAATTACTGGTCGAGATATGAGAGCCGATAGTGCGGAATTTCACATTTGGCAAAAAGGACATATGGATGAGTGTGACAAAAATTTCGATGGAACGTCTGGAGCCACGGAGATGCATGCTGCACTAATTATGTGGAGACGGTCAATAAGTGATTGCCAAATGAGATTCGTTTCCATGCTGAGTGATGGCGACTCGAAAACTTTTCAATTTTTGTCAGAAAATGAAGTATATGGTTCTGGGGTAAAAATCAAAAAGGAGAGAGAGAAGAGTGCTTGAATCATGTTGCGAAGAGGCTAGGCACATCGTTACGCAACAAAGTAAAAGAGTGGAAGGTGAAGAAGGTGACTCTTGTGGTGGGCGTAAGCAGGGAAGCCTTACAGATAAAAACATAACAAAGTTGCAAAATTACTACAGAAAAGCAATAAAAGATAATGTTCCTAATACCCAAAAAATGAAAACTGCTATATATGCCAGCCTGATGCATTGCTCGTCAACTGACGAAAAGCCTACGCATGGTAAGTGTCCTGAAGGGGATTCATCATGGTGTTTTTATAAAAGAGCAATAGCCAAAGGTGAAACCCCAGGGTCACATAGTTCCATGAGAACTTGCTTGTCGCAACAAGTAGTTGAAAAAATTATGTCTGTATACCAACGTTTAGCTTCAGACACCATTCTTGAAAGATGCGTTGGAGGCGAGACGCAAATTGTAATGAAAGTCTGCATAGCTGCATTTGGCGAAAATGCCCAAAAGTGGTATTCGTGTCCAAAAGGAGGCTAGAAATAGCAGTTACGGATGCCGTCGAAAAGCTCAATTTGGGCTACGTGAAATCATTTGAATCAAAAGAGGACTCAAACCTAAATGATAGTTTTTCTTTGACTATTGCTGAAAGACAGGATAAACGACGCATTCTCAAAACATTTCTGTGAAAAGAGAGAAAAGAAAAAGAAATACTACTAATAAAGATATAGCCTATATTACCGGTGCTTTTTAATTTTTTTTTCAGACTTAGCAGCAGTTTTCTTTTTATGTGTAATTGAATTTATTACTGTTTTGCATTTTTATAATTTAATTATATTGAAATACTTTATTTTTACTCATTGTGATTAACGAAATATATTATATATTATCTGGTTGATGAAATTCATTCTGCTAATTTACTTTAGATATTATTAGAAAGTTCTAGCTTATTTTTCAGTTTTTATCACTATATATACCACGTGCTAATGTGACTGTTACAATAAATATTGCAGAATCTTTTATATATATATTCTGCACCTATCTTATGTTTATATGATATTAGTGTTTTTCAAATTTATACTTATATATCTTTAATTTTTTTAAAAAAATCAGTTATTTTCTTATAAAATCAAAATAGTTGTTTCTCTCAAAATCAAAAATTTGCCTCGAAACTTTTTTGAACTTTTGTAATTTAATCATATTGAAATACTTTATTTTTACTTATTGTGATTTATGAAATATATTATATATTATCAGGTTGAGATGAAATAATAATGGAATACATTCTGCTAATTTACTTTTGATATTATTAGAAAGTTCCAGCTTACTTTTCAATTTTTATCACTATATGTACCACATGTCGATGTGACTGTTACAATAAATATTGCACTTATATGTATATATTTTGCACTTATCTTACATTTGTTATGATATCAGTGTTTTTATATTTCAAATTTATATTTATATCTTCATTTTTTTTAATAAAAAGCTAAGTTAATTTCCTTTAAAATAAAAAAAAAGCTGTTTTTCTCAAAATCCGAAATTTGCCTCGAAACCAAAATTCAAAATATTCCATGCGTTGCAATTTTTGTCGGATTATAACAACACTTTCCAAATGTATTCTTCTAATATGTAATTATAACTTCTTGGTGCATTGTAGTAATAGTGATAGGGTGAAAGAAGAAATTAAAGTTTTTTTATGTATAAAGTCATTAAAATTTCATATAAAAATTTGCGTTTACCCATACTTTGTAAATTATCATATAAAACATTACATAGCATGCATAAATTTCTAAAGAATTGCTTAAAGAAGTTAAATCAGTTAAAAATATGAAATTTTTAAAAAATCAAAACTCATGGAACGTTTAGAAATTTTGAAATTATCGTTAAATTTTTTAAAAAAATGTTTAATTTCTTAAAAACTACTCACTTTTTTCTCACCAAATTTTTTATATGGTTTTAGTTATAACTTAAATACAGGCAGTCAAAATTTGGAGCATGTGTGTAACAAATTTTTAAAAAAAAATTTTACTGTCCACTGTAGCCTTAACAATAATACTTCTTGAAAATCCTTATTTAATTATTATTTTTTTCTAACTACCAATTCCAAAATCTTTCCGTCATGGTATGGCCTTCCATTACTATCTCGACCATTATGACGTAGAAGTTCTTCTAACAAATCATTCTGGAAGTCTTCTTTGCGATCGAGAGGAACATGAGGTGTCAAAACACATAAGGACGTAAAAAAATCTGTAAAAAATGTTTGAAAGAAGTCACCATTTACATGCAAGCATACCGAAAATATGAGAAACTATTCTTTTTACTGCTATATATAAGTAATCGGTTTACTTTTAATGTCTTCGTCTGAAGAAAATACATCAATCTTCACCTCTTTTTTGCAGTGAAGTACCTCGAATCCTATGCTCTCCAGCCTTTTCTTGTAAAACAGTGCATCATATTTTTGGTGATGAGAATCCGGTACAGAATCGTCAACACCCTGAGAAGAAAAATTACTGTAATTTGTTCATAATTCATTTTTAGTAGCTTAAAGAATAAGTAGGATAAATACTTGAATGAACTTACTATGAAAAATCTCTTCCATTTCGGGTTCTCTTTTAATTTTAGTATAGTTGTATAAAACCTGCTTCCAAAACAAAGAAAACTGCCGCCTCGCCACCTGGTTTCAAAAGATGAAATACATTCTGAAATGCAAGTTGCTTATTTTTTAACCAGTGGAAGCAATGAATAGAAACCACTTTTGTCATCTGTTCCTTCCATTGCTGGATAGTTGACCTAAAATGAAATATTTTAAATTTTAGTCTAACACTAATCCTATAAGAAAAATCAGAGATTAACAGAGTTTATTTCAAATTTCAATCACTGCACATTGAAGAGAATTGTATTAAATGTTCACCTTTACTTCTAAACCGTCTTATCCTATAATCTCGCCAAGTTTAAAAAGGATCAACCATTTTCAAGAAGTACCGAGCTTAATACTGGAGCAGGCGCGTGGGGCACACAATCACCCTAACCTCATGAAATCTTTAACCCCTGCGGGACGAACGTCGCCCCGCGCGCCAACGCGAAACACCACCAGGAGATGAGTGTGGCGTATCTGCGCCGGCATGAAACACCGTCAGAGGCCTAGCGTCACGTATCTGTGCCACTCACTTGGAACGCTTTTTAAGCTCAGTTTTTTGGCCATAGATGGTATTCTATGTCCATAAGATTTGAGATACATGGAGATCTGACCTTCTACTCAAAATGAGATAAATATTGCTCACTTACGTGTGGTTTTTGTTTTATAAACATAAGGGGAAAGGAATGTTTCCGAATTGAGTGCTTTACGACTGCTCTTGAAATGAACATGTGGTTTTTGTTTATAGTGAAGAAGAGAGATTTATTTTCGCAAAAAATTTGATTTGGGTTTTCAGTCTTGTTTTTTATGGATAATTAGATCTGGTAGACAAAATTTGTCTTTTTTTCCTTACTTTTTTTACAAGGTCGACTTTTACAAATGCTTACGATAAAATGTTTAAAAACATACTTAAACAAAAAGAGACTGAAGTAAATAAAGTATAGTAATACGAAATTTAGAGGCATATACCGTTCGTATAATATACAGAACAATATTGAACAACGCGTTTATATTTCGGTATTTTTATGGATTTAGGCTTAACTACGCAAAACCCTCCGGCCTGTGAGGCGGCCGCGGTGGCCGAGTGGTCTAGGCACCGGATCATGGCTAGCGTGTCATGAGTTCGATCCTAGTACCACTAAAGACCCTCCGTGTAGGGGAGAGATGCACGTTAAATCTGTCGAGAGCTCAAACGTCCTCCCGTTGGTGTGGTGTGGTAGTTAGGAGAGGGGGTGCCATCTCAGGTGTCTTCCGCGTCACCTGGCCATGGTTCAAAATTACGCGGACCGTCGCCAAAATCCCTCGTGTTGCTAATCAGTGTGACGTTAATATTCTCTCACTCACTCCGGCCTGTGAGTGGCACTCGCGATGGAAACTTCCGGCCTTGGCGGTACGCACGCGTTTGCGTCCTTCGTCCCGAAAGGGTTAGTGATGAGAAAATTGTTTATTTTTTACCAATGACCTTGAAAGTGTCCTCCTGTATGGCAGTCTTCATGGGAACTAAAAGGTATTTGTCACATGTGTCACTCTTTTTTAGAAGTAGCAGACGTTTTCTTACAAATCTTAAGGTACTTCTTTTGACCGAGTTCCTCACGCGATCGCTTTCGTTCTAGAATATTTTCTACGAACATGCTACATTTTCACCCTCTAAACAACTTAGTGGTTTTGATTGCTGTGTTGTGCGTCTTATTATGGCTTATAAATGTAAATGAGCAGAATATAAGAAAAGAAATGGGCATGGGATCTCTATCGAAGGAAGTTGAAATGGATCAAGCAAAGGAATGGACCTGCTGAAATGGTGCATATTTATCACGATAGCGAAAGTAAAAATTTGAGAAAAGTGATAAATATGAAATGCTTTAGTTCAGTGCTTCTCAAAGTTTCAACATTCGTGACCCAATATTTCATCATAATTTTCTTCACGCCCCCCCCCCTCTTACACAATAACAATATATTGGATTCAATAATACTAAACTTTGACGCAAAAAATATTACACGACTTTAATCCGTTAAGTGCCGCCGGCGTATATAAGTGTCTCGCTTAGCCAAAGCATTAATTTCCTTGCACGTATATATACGTCATTCCGAAGTACAATCTTTTCTGTGCACAGCTATCCATAAACTTGTTCCGAAGGCTTTGGAATACACTAAAGGGAACTTGACAATTTTTGTGAAGGATTTATTTATTTCAGATTATTTGCTTCTATATTCCATCCCCCACCCCCAATACATCACATGCGTGCGCCTACGTTGAAAACGGTTGGTATTGGAAAGCGAATCGCATAACTTTTAATCGACAGTTTAGGGATTTATAATAAAACGTACAAATTAACAAGATAAGTGTTAATTTTTGTATATAATTTTATATATGACAAGCGCATGAGGTCATTGGTAATTATTAATGTTATTCTTAATTTAGTATTGTTAAATTAACTATACAATACTGATACATTTATAAGTGTATTATATTAGTGTAAATGTGTATTTTATTTTTTTGTTATGTCAGAATGTATTTCGTTTGTTTACTTTCATTAAATTAATATTTTTTTAAATAATATTTTGTTTCCTACTTTTCAATAAGCTCGCGCCCCCTCACAGAGTTGTCCCCCCTCCACAAAGGGGGTGAGCCCTACAGTTTGGGAAACGCTTCCTTAGTTGAAAGAAAACTTTCAAATGCTATCTAAAAAACTCCATCAAGAAAAATATAAAGCCATAAGTGTAACACAGTGGTGGCCAAACTTTTTAGGAAGAGCGTCACTTTCAGATAAAAAAAAATACTTAAGCGTGCCACTTCGAACTTTTCGATTAAAAGAAAATTAGAAAAGATGCTATTTACAGGCTTATTATGTAACTTTTACGCAAATAGCACATTTTTAATACAAGTCTAAGTAGCGGAAATTTAAAACAATATAATAAACGAGATCAAAGCACAAACTTAAATCTTATTGTTAATCAGTTCAGTTAATTTTGAATGATATTTTGATTTTGTGTGTTATGTTTATATATATAATCGAAAACATTTATTCACAAACGCGTGTTGGTTCAAATCTACAACAATATCTGACAGCCAAATAGTGTGAAATTGAATAATTGCTTGCTAGTACAAATTTTCAAAATTCTATCGAATTTCTTATATTTGCTTTTCAGTGTAGTATGGTGCTGTATACGAAAATTTCGATTTGAATTTCAGGTAAGTAACAATTAACATTTTGCAGAAAACTAAAAAAAAAAAAAAGATTTGCGAAAAATCTCGTTTTTTTATCATTTTGTAAATCATCAATCATAGAACTGAAAGAATCCAGCAAAAATAGATATTAAATTTTTTAATTTATCACAGCTTTGAGCACTGTTAACTTTGATAGATAGTTCCTGCATTAATGTGAAATATATGAATTTCTCCAAAATTTAAGATAAAAAAAAGAAAAAGTTTGTCGTTTTAAAAGAAGGTATTTGACCAATTTTAGGGTAGGAAAAATAAAATCGTTTCTCAATAATCTTAAATTTAAATGATTTTAATGTCCCATAGTATCGGTAATAAAAGCTAAATCACATAGTCTGCCTTCATTCTAGAATAGCAAGCACTCACTGGACTGTCCAGTGTTTTCTTCCAGATATTTTAAAATACGCTCCCTCAACTTTCAAAATCTCGCGAGTGAAAAAGGCTTTGGAAAGACAACTCGCACAACAATGCAGGTGATCCTCTACACTATAAATTTTTACTGTAACTACTTTAAGTTGATTTAAAAAATGTTTTGAGGGTTTTTTGTTCAAAACAACCGTATTTTAATAAAAGTGTTACAAAAATTGCTACTTTTAAGTGCTATATTAAGTCTTCACGTGCCACTGTTACAAATCCTCCGTGCCACATTGTGGCACGTGTGCCGCGGGTTGGCCACCCTGATGTATCACAAAACACACTTAGCTCTGTCAAAAAGACCGAAGCAAGAAAAAGTTCAACATGCTATTTGTCGATCATCAAAGGACAGTAGAAATACAATAACTTGAGCAAAATATGACAGTTTTACCTGCAAATAACATTCCTGAAATGTTAGTGAAAAGTGTATATGATTTGTGTTGTTTATTAAAGTCACGCACATTTGAAACTTTATGGTTCAGTTCGATTGATATTTTTTCTTCGATTATCAAAAAAAAATTGAAAAGTCCTTAAAAATAGGAAAGTATACTTCCTCTTGGCTAAATTATTCACTGTAATTAACATTTTTTCGCATACAATAAAAATAATTATAAAAAGAAAAAGTATTGGGGCGACTTGGTCACCCCAAGCTACCATTAACTTTAGCATCGAGTGCGCGCCTGTGCTCCCTGGGTTAAAAGTAAAATATTTCCCACAGAGTGGTTTATTCTGCAGATCGTACAGTGGACTAAGGTGGATAGCTTTTACATGGATGCGAAAAAAAATTCCTTAATTGGAACCAACCTATGCTGAAAAAGTAAAAAGCACACCTATTTGTGGCCCATTTAGATTTACTAACCGCTAATGTGATTATCTATTAAAATGTGGAAAATTCTAGATTCCCTCCTTTAGCGAAGCAAATCAGTTAATTTGTAGGTTAGCTACGTAGTCGGCACTTTAAATGCTTTCAAGCTTAACGATACCATATGCAAAATATTTACTGCAAAAAATTGTTTTCAGGACAGAATATGTAAATGCAGACAATATTTCGTACATTCTTAAAAGCATATTATGAAGCGTGTTCAAATGAAAGTGGTTCGAAGCGTCTCATATGCGAACAGCTTTCAATATATTTTCGGGAAACAAACGCGATAGTGAAGGTGTATGTACCACGCATGCGTGTGTGCAAGCAGTTTATGATAACTGCATTCGTAAGAACGTGGTATTAGGTTAAATAATTTTCTTAATAAAAATTTTTATGTACCATGTTTTTATAACCATTTTCGTGCATTGTCATCCACTCTGAGCTATAGTCCAAATTTCAAGTCTTTAGCTTATCAGGAAGTTAGTTTAAAATCAATTAAAAATTCCACCCGGAAAGACATACAAGAAAGCGGGTTAATAAAAAGACATGTTTACCTGTGGGCCTCTCTTTGACTCCAGAGCCACGAAATTGTATACGTAGATGTAACTCGACCTGTGCTATCGAGAGGTTGTCTTTGTTCTTGTAAATTCGGGAGAATATCGAGACCCGCCTCGAGACCGGATTCAAGGTTAGAACTTCTTTTTTAACATTTCCATGCATTGCCCTCCACTTTTGAGCTATGGTCCAAATTTCAAGTTCTAGCTCATCGGGAAGATAATTCAAAATCAATTACGAAATTCCACTCAGACAAATATCCTAGCTTCTTTGGGGGTCCGGGCTCGAGACTAGAATTTCTGTTTTCGCATTTTCATGCATTGTCATCTATTTCTGAGCTATGGACCAAATTTCAAGTCTCTAGCTTCTCGGAAAGTTAGTTTAAAATCAATTACAAAATTCTACCCGGACAGACAAGAAAGCGAACTAATAAAAACTTGGTAAAATGGCTGTCGTGGATGCAACTGCGTTCAAAATGGACCAGCGAACTATAATAGAGTTTTTAACATTAGAAAGGTGCAAGCCCGATGGATATTCATTGCAGAATGCTGGCTGTGTACGGTGATATGTGGGTCGAAGCTCGCGGTGACGAGATTGGCGAGAATGTTTACTGACGGTCGACAAGAGACAATGGATTGCCAAGACCTAGTCAGGCGCACAAAGTTGAGACAGAAATGCTAATTAGGCACATTGACACTGTAATTAAGGGAAATCGACTTCGAAACATTCGTGACTTTGCAAATGAGTTCAAAGTTTCCAACGGTCCTGTTCTGAACTGGTTCCATGATCAACCGACATCGTTCTTCGTAAACTTCCTAAGCATTGGGACACCAGCCTAAGCTCCACGAGTGATTTCTTTTAACAAACTTTGTATGTGCGCATTTCATTCATTGTTGTTTCTATGTATGTATTTGTCTCAGCTCTGTCTCTACACAGGACTGGAATCACTTTCATTTGAACACCTTTTATATTTTGATTTTATTTATAAATTGCTTACCAGTCTTCAATGTTGGCCACAATGTACTCAATCTTTAGATGATAGTTCTGCTTCCTGGCAATATCTATCATATCGGGCAATAAATCTATTGCATATATCTTTTCCAGTTTGTGAAACAATGGGAGGATCTGTTCGGTTGTCGTTCGTCCCGGTCCGCAACCCACATCCATAACTACTTCCTTTTCATTGTTTTTGTTCCAACCTAACTGCACTAGCACTTCAGAAAAGAACAATTTGACAGATTCAAAAGGATTGTGCTTTTTATAGTATAATTCCGAACTTAGATGGAGAGTCATCCTGAACCAGCTTCTGCATAAAAGAAACTAAATTAAAATTAAATAATTTAATGTGACTAACTACGCACGAAATCGTGATTTTGAAGAACTTGATATTTATTTTGATAGTTAGTGTCAGTTGAATTTGAATATAGATATTATATTGTTTTACGAATATTATTAGGTACTTACGTATTATCGAAACCTGCTGGCGACATTACATGTAACGAAGCACATGGTTTCCAATTCAACGTGTACAACGCATAGGAAATTGGGACTTCCAACTTGGCGTGTTATTAAAAAATTTGGTGATTGTTGTTAGAATATATAAGTACCTTTAATTACAAAAAAACTATTTCTATGCACTTTTTTTTGGCAAAAATCGAAAAAAGTATGACACATTTGTAAACATTCCCCTCTTTTTGTTATGAAAACTGCTTCTATAATAATAATTTGCTTATATATAGCTGGGGCATCAATTCAGGATTTGAAGTAAGAGTTTTGAAATATATAATTTAGAAGTGAGTTTATTCATACTTTATTATATCAGAGTAAAGAAATTTCAACAAAAAAACCCTGTTTTTTATTATTTCAATTGACTGTAATTCTGAAAATAATGGGAATTTTGCTAAGAAATGTTGGTCAACCCCGGTCTAGAAAGTCAATCTATACATAAACTAAATAATATTATTATTGAACCCTCTTTCATAAAAGGAGAATGTTCAAAAAACGTCAATTTTACTTTAGTTTTTGGCTAAAAGAATGTTTTTAAATAATTTTTTTTATTGTAGTGATATTCTTAAAACAAACTTATATGTATATTCTAATTCAACTAACACTTAAGGTTTCCAAATACTTTCCCGACTTTTTTTTAAACAAGTGGAGATATAAGGATTTTTTTTAGGTTTGTTTCTTTCATTTTCAGAAAAACATGCTAAAATTAAGAACAAGAAAAGTATCAGAAACTAAAATGGGGAAAAAATGGTAAAGTTTTACATCTGCTTTTAGTAAAACACTTGTAGTTTTTGTTCTAGTGAACGCAAGATAACTAATTTAATATTTTTATGAAGCTAACAAGAAATAAAATGAAATGATGAAATTAGCATATGAAATAAAATCATAAAAAGATTTGTCAGTTTTGGGCAAAATTCACAATTTTAGGGTAGGCGGATACCTTAATATCAAAAACTTGCACATTTTTGTGCCTTTTCAAAATTACGTTTCTGAATGTAGTCAATCATAAATGAATTTTACAAATTATTAAAATAAAAACTTTGTAATTAACAAAATGCTTTTAAAGATACGAAAAATTAGATCATTGTATACATAATATAATTACTCAATTTTTCCTTTTTTGCATCAAGAAATGAAAGAATATATATTTAGGCTAAGAGATGAGATTCTCTTTGCCTTTTACCAGAAAGTTTAAAAGTAGCTTTAAAAAAATTAAAACTTTAAAAACACTCAAAATCTTTTGATTACCTTTGAAAAATCAGGGAACTTTAATCTGTTTCATACGACACTCAAATTTGATTTTGCCAAATAGAAATCGGATGTAGAAATCATCAAGTAGAATCGCTGATGTATACTAAAAAAATGCTTAGAAACTGTCAACTTTTTACTTGCAATTTTTTGATGATTAGATGGAAAGATAGCTTCGAATAAAATCCAACAAATGAGTAAAAGAAACATTACTCAAAATTCATTGCGTGTTCGAAAAATTGTTTGAAATTATTTTTAAAGTGTGTTTATCAAATTGTAATAATTTCCGAAACTAAAACATTTAACTTGACTTTTAAGAATCAGGATTGTTTTTCCGATACTGATGTGTTGTCAAGTATTCAAACATATTGAAACGACCAATTTCGATAAAACCACACATTTTTTAATTATTATTATTATACTGATTAGCTAATCATCTGGTTTTTACAAAACATAATATTTTATTTCTACGCCACACATAAGGACCGAGTTACAATAAATAACATAAAATTAGAAAAACTGGAAGTGGGTCTATAATCTACTAGAAGTAGGCATTTAAATTTATCAAAATTACATGGCGAGTCTGATTACCCAAAATATTATAAATATATTTCTATGAAACTTTTTGAGTCTACATTACATTATTTTCTAGGGAATGCGCTAAAATAATTCTTACTGTATTAATATTTTCCGTTATATCAGTAAGTGCTTCATAAAGGGTCTCAGGGATGTTAACTTTTTCTGGAGGGCTGAAAATATAAACAATATTCAAATATATATAACTCTTTGAAATTAAAATATAAATTATCCAAATATTTTACAGATTATTTATAAAAAGAATGGGGCTTCAGAAAAGTGTAAAATGTTTAAGATATAATCACAATTTTAAATATTATAAGCGTATGAAAATAAGAAATTTTTCTAAAAGAAATATTAATTAAGTTTTGCGTTCCGCATGCTATTTTGTAAAATAATAGAAAATTACTAGCAATAAGTTGATTTATAAAGTTAAATGTATCTTTATTACACTGTAGTACTTTTATATAAATGGAATAATAAATTATATTTTTTAAAAAAAAATACACTTTCAAATTTAAAAAAAAAGTTTAATATTTTTCAAATATTTTGAAATTTAAAAGATACATTATTTTTAAATTAGTAGGGCTTAAAGAGTATGATACATTTTATAATTCTATAAAGTTTTATACATCAAAGGCTACCCTTTTAGAAAATAGCGTGCCCAAAGCAAAAATTACTTAATATTTATTACAAAATTATTTCTTACATCTGCTTAAAATTTTTAAAACTATGATTATATTTCAAACATTTTGTACTTTTTTGAAACCATATACACTTTATAAATAATATAAAAAAATTCGAATTATTTAATTTAAATTTAAAAAAGGTATACCTGTTTAAAAATTGTTTATATTTTCACCCCTCGAGATCAAATTAACACTCCTGAGACCCCATTAATGTCACATTTCTTGTAATATTTATTAAATCAGCTATAAAATATTTATAGTTTCAAATAAAACTTTAAAATTTAAGTACACTTTTTGATAAATGCGTACAGTTTATTTTAGTAGTACCTTTATTGATGTAAGTTTATTACTTTTTCTCTCTGCTTTAAATGTTTCTTAAAAATTGCTAAAATTTCGCTTATAGTTGCGACTTTTACAAAATGTACACAATTTATTTTAAATATTTCTGGTTAAGTATTAATATTTATTAGTGTTGATCCCTAAAAAAGTACTTATAATGTTTTAGTATGCTGTTTTTAAAAAGAAAGCTCTCTGCACATGTTCGGATACCTTTATTGCCTTTTCGAAAGCCACCTCACTGTGTGTCGCTCTGATAAAGTAAATTATAAATACATTGCTTTAACAACGCCTCATATAAAAGCAGCAATCTGCAAACAAACCGCATTTTTCAAAAATGGTCATTTGACAAGATCATTTTTTTTCTCTAATTTTGTTCTATTATATTTTTCCTATTGTTTAAAAAGAAATCTCTCTGCTCTTGTTCGGATACCTTTATTGCCTTTCCGTAATTTTAAAGGCAAATTACTATTTAAACCATAATACCTTCATACCTGTATTGCCTTTCTGTAATTTTAAAGGCAAATTACTATTTAAATCATTATAACTTCCTACCTTTATTGCTTTTCAATAATTTTAAAGACAAATTACTATTTAAACCATTATACCTTTATACCTGTATTGCCTTTCCATAATTTCAAAGGAAAATTACTATTTAAAGCATTATTCGTAAGATTGAAATGTAGGGATTCGAAATAAACAACCTATAAATATTAGCCTTAATATTAAAATAGTTATAAGAAAATAGGTACATTACCATATAAGTACGATGCAACTGAAATGTTTTGAAACTAATTTAATAATAATAAAAGAATTTTAAAAGAAATCTTATAGGAAACATTAGATTTACGAAATGGATTATTTTACTGTAAGTCAGAAAATTATAGTTCCCAGTTAACACTATAGGTGAGTTTAGATAAGCCACTGACATACACCAAAGCAAATAAAAAAAAGATAATCCATAGAAAATTTCTTTCAGATAAACTGCACAAATAAAAATTTGTGCGATATTGAATATAGGTTATGTTGCACGCGTGTCTTTCTTTTATAAGGTTCTAGGCTAATTCTTAACCTTCAATGAATTTATCAAGTGATACTGTTCATTATTTTTTCAGAGGAGCATGTCACTTTTTGTTATATGTTATCGTTTTTAAAATAATGCGCAATGGTCGAAATTCAAGACGGTCTTAAAAAAAAAGGCAAACACGTGTTCTTCCTTTAATTCAAAACTGACATTAGATTTTTATTTTTTGTTCTACCTGTTAAAAAAAAAGTTAGATAAAATTTCAAATTTTATAATTTGACAATAATTTTTAAAGTATCCGACTATGTTTGAAACGGGGATTTTGTAAAAGTATGCAAACGAATATTTATTTAACATTTAGTGCCACTTAGAATAATATACATCTATAAAGCTGTTTTATGAATATTATTATAATAAAAAATGGAGAATGGAGAAAGAAAATTTTTCCCAGGCACCGTACTTTCCCAGAGTATACGCACATATGGGACATTGCGAATTTCAATGCTAAGCCTAATTTCTTTTAAAAACAAATAAAATCTTTAATGCAACCAAATACGTTAAAATTTACAATTTACTTTATCATTGATAATATCTGAATACATAGTACAAAAATGTTTCGCTATATAAAAAAAAAAAATAAACAATTGCGAATTTTGAAGAAAAGGTTTTCATTTTAATAAAAAAAGTACTCTTTATAAATGTCTGATACCCAAGTAACTAATAAGCTTTGTATCTTTTTTTAAAAATTTTGTCAAAATATAAGCAAAAATCACGAGCGCAATAACTCATGAACCTTTCAATGCCTGATTCTCTCGAAAAAGTTAAATAAGTGCGGTTGTTTACATTCAGAAATATCCCGGGTCTAATTTTTAAAAACTCGAAGCTGGAAGCACATATTGAGTTTTAAGGTTTTTTGAAACATTATTTGAAAAAAAAAACATACTTTAACCGCAATCTAGTGTATTGAAAAAATTGTTTAAAAACGTTCCAAACTCAAATCACACCGGTGTGATCATAAACCTCACAGCAGGGAAAGCGCAATCACATATATCAAAGATGGCGAACCAATAGCATGTGACATAATACTTTGGGCCCGCCACCGATATGAAAACGGTTTATATTTTAATTCAAAATAAAGCTAAGTTCACTAAGAAGTATTACGCTTAAATGTAAATGATTGGTGGTGGTGTGGAAGGAGCACACGTTTGTTAAATTTTTGCCTTAGTTACGTTGTGGATAACAACTGCTAATGGTGTGAAGTTTGTCTACGCATTCCATAGTAAATTTCGCTTACACAACTGTATTTTAAAGTTTATTTGTGTTATATTTACGTTTTTTAACCGTTATTTAACATAGCTAGTTCAGCAAAAACACCAATAAGTACAAGGTAGTAAGTGTAATAGGGAATTTCAAACTTGGTGGACCGAGAGAGAGAGAGAAACATGGCATGATTAATAAAGGCGACAAAGCGGTGTGTGTTTTATGTTCTGGAGCAGTTGTTTGTAGAACATCGTCTGTAAAACGAATTCCAGACACTTTCAACTGTTTGAAGAACCTGGCTCATGCTATTTTAATCATAACTCCAACTCAGAATGCATTCTGCTAAAAGTAACATCTTACAATCCTAATACAAGTTATTTATCATCTAATATGCAACAACAGAAGTCACTCTAACGTTACTTTAGTTTGAATTATACACGAATAACTAAAACATTTGCTTCTATTTAGTGCAAAATGTATTTTTTCGTAGCGAATAAACAGTTTTGAGTTGTCATTATTTACTTTTGTTATTTTCCCAATAACCAGAAGTCACATTTATTAGATGGTTCATCGTTTCACTATTAAAAATTTTTTCAAAAATACCACGTTGATCCATAAAGGTTCGCCGTCCCTGACATATATGATACCGCGTGGTCCCTGGAGGAAGAAACTCGTGATCACAAATATTTGCAATCACGTGGGTTAACGGGTTGAACAGGTTAAATGCAATATTTTGGCAAAAACTGAACATAGAATTAACTGTTTTCAAAACATTATCCTTTTATGAAAAGGCCTCTCTAGTAGTAGTAATTTGCTTATTAGAGCTACGACTTTTCTACAGAGCCTGAACTAGAGTTTTTGAAAAATGTACATTATTTTCAGTTACTTACAATTAAAATAATAATCAGTTTTTTTGTTAATTTATTTTTACTCTGATATATTAAAATATGGATCAATCCACTTTTAAGTTATATACTTCAAAACTCCTACCTCAGGCTCTCTACAAAGGTCTAAGCTACATATAAGCAAAATATCATTATTATAGCAGCATTTTTCAAAAAAGAAGAATATTTTGAAAATAGATAATTCTGTGTTCATTTTTTTAAAAAAAAATATATTTAATGATTTTTTTTATTATGCTAATATTTTCTAAAAAATTTTTTTACATGTATTCTAATGAAAGTGACACTAAATATTAAAATAAAATATATTTGTTTGTACGCTTTTACAAAATCACGGTTCCGAACGTATTTAGATACCTAAGTATTTAGATCAGCGATGTCAAACTCAAAGGCTAACTTGGACCAAACAAAAGTTAACTCTAAGTGGGCCACAAAAAATCCATATTCCTTGAAACTTAAGTTTATTTCGAATAATACATTATTATAAACATAAGCAAACAAACAAGAAAAATATAATGTTTACGTCCTGACACTTGGAATATCTTCTCTGCTACTATATTTCCTATTTTGGGAGAAATTTTGATATTTTATTTTATATCATTTGTGCCGATATACTGACCAGGGCGCAAAAATTTTCGTTGAGGACCACGATTCTGACACGTTCAGATTCTTCAAAAACCAATTGAATGTATACTTCAGGTATTCGACTACTTGCGACTTTTTTTATAAAAAAAATGGAGATATGGTGATTTTTCGTTGTTTTTAGATTTGTTTGGTACATTTTAAGAAAAATATGCTAAAATTAAGGAGAGAAAAAAAGTTATGACTAAAATGGGAATAATGGTTAAAAAGTTACAATACGAAGTATAAACGCGGCCCATTCTGTACTAAAAGTTTAGGAACAAATTTTCAATTTTTAATTCTGATGTGTTGCTGTTATTCACTTTTGAAATGACCTTCAGGATAAGAGATATTTTAATTCTTACAAATCCTAGAGCACTTTATCTTAGTTATTATATGAAATTGCTTTAAAAAACAGGGATTATATTCATATAAGGGACCTTAAATTTTGTAACAAGACAGTGATTGATAAATCTGAAGGTTAAAACACTGGTACAGAACACGCACAAAAAAATTCAGTTCGTTATTTTCAAAATTTTTTGAGGAATCGCGCGCTTGCCCCATTTGAGTATTTAAAAAAAACACACACACACATTTCGAGTAAAACGCGTTTAAAAGTTTGACGTCTTGCTTAAAGTAAAAGCATCTGCTTTTACTAAAACACTTGTAGTTTTTGTTCTAGTGAATGGAAAATAATAAATTTGGTACTTTTATAAAGCTAACCAGATGGTCTTTAAAACAAAACCATAATAAATTGTCAATTTTTGGCAAAATTCATAATTTTAGGGTAGTTGAATACCTTCAGGTCGCACTTTAAAGCTAAACTAGAGCTATTGGCGACATACCTGATTATTTTGAACTTCGGTAAGATGACGAAGACGATAGCCCATCTTTTATCTTCGTCACTCGACCGTGGTGCAAAATTACAATGTCGTCAATAACCATCTCATGTTTCTTTGTAGAGCGAAATAAATAAACAAACGATCAGTAATAGCTTTGTATAATTACAATAGTTATATTGGGTTTATCCTCAGCTTCATGGTTCAGAGCAAGAACGATCTCTTTCTCAAAATTCAGTTGCAATTGATGGCCTACAATAGGAAGCTGAGAATTACTACCTTTGCTGGTCATGTTGAATGTTTCAACATATTATCATACAATGAAATTGATAACGGGGGAAAATATTTGCATTAACGTCCAGAATCTTCGCCGTGATAAGTTATTCTTGAGTAACATTTGTGTATGATACATATAAATTCAAACACCTAGGAAACTGAGTCTCATAACAAATATCAACCCGTACCTTGATGATCTCATTCATTCAATCCTTTTTCGACGTTCGTGTGTTCTGGGTCTGTTTCCAGCTGTTCAGAGTTCCTGTATTCCGGTAAATATTGCTTACAATTTTTTAAAATATTTTTTGGCTTCTCTTTGATATTTTAAAACCTAACACTTCGTGCAGGTTTTATTTTTAAACAATTACTTACCAACCACCAATGGTAGATTACTTACCAACCACCTCAGTAGATTCGGTACTACCTGAATTGTTTTGGGATGACTAAAGGCATGATATATATTTCCTTAATCTATCTTTTTTCTTAATTTATCCAAATCAATTCCTTCATTTATATAAATCATTGAACCAATTTGTTATCAGTACGTCAAGTGCCAAAAGCTTTTTTGGCGCCTGGGTTAAATCTTGCCAAATAAGATCTTTGCGCCAGTAATTTTTAATAAAAAATGGCGGCTCAGCACTAAAAACGCATACAATAAAGAAGTAAAATAATGCCTAATTTTTCAGGGGAATATGTAAGATAACATTAAAACAACATTTAGAGAACATTAACATAACAAAACACTAATACAACATTTTAAAAGAAGTAAAAAAATGAATTAATAATGTACTCAACTTTTTTTAGGAAAAACGTGCATACCAAGACTTTAAAAAAATGAAACAAGTAATTTATAGATGCCTGGAAGGAATAAACAAGAAAATATATGGAATCTTTAAAAGTAAAAGTGATTCGAACAAGAAAAAATAAACAAAGGAAATCTTAATCGAGTATGAGAAAAATAATTGATTTCTAAGGGACAGATTAAAAATGGGAATTCCGCAATCTTTTTGGCCCATAAAATTCAAAGTGGAGCTCTTATACTCTTTTAAAAAAGATTCTGGTATATATTTTGGCTTATCTTTCAATTCACTTTCATATATAAAGCAAAACGTAACTTTGTTATTATTTTCCTATAAATTTCTCCTTCCTATCCCCAAGAAATAATTATAATCGAGTAATCATTATATATATATATATATATAATATATATATATATACATTATGTGCATGTTCTACTCAATATTATTTTATTTGCCAATATTTTTTCCCTTTTTACACAAAATGAATCTCGATTCTGATTTGCATGGTGTGAATCCAATCCCGTTTCCAAGCGTTAAACAGTTTGTCGGAGAAACACTTCCAAGGCTTGGTTGGAACAAATATGACGAATATGATGTTGTCTAAGATGCAGGTTGTTGTCCTTGCGAAACTATGGTTACAAAGTAGGTATCATAGAAGATTGGTAATGAAACATTATTTTCATTCATCTGTTGATTTTTAAGTTTCAATGCTAAGTGCGAAGATATTCTGTGTTAAAGTCTTTTAACTCCAGTATAATTCCATAGTTCCATGAAAGTATTACTTTTTACACATTCCCGACCCTTTTCACGAAATCACTCCTACAACAATCCAGCAACCGATAGGCAAGATGTTACACTTCAAAAACTGTGTGAGTACTTCACAATTGCATGAAGGCAGTCAGGTTGCAGCATTCCTTTTTATTCTTTTTTAAGTATTTCCAGCCATCTGTACCGAAGAACGATATCATAGTTTCATCGATCCATATAATTTGTAACCACTAATCATTCGTCCAATTAAAGTGCTCTGTTGCCCACTGAAAACTTTTTAGCGCTGCTGTAAATTGAGATAAGGCTTCATTTTTAGAATTTCCAGCATCTTTTTCTTTGATGACGCTTGTACGTCCAACAATTAGGTGCTTACTTCTGTTTTCAACGTTATTTATCCACTTTAGATAAATACTAAAAATAGCAGAACGCGAACAACCTAACTCAACTCACTCTCAAAAGTAAGTGCAAGAATGGTAGCTTAACTCCACCTGCAGCTGTTATATAACATTCTCTCTTAATCACGTAGCTTCCACGACCACCAGACGAGTTCATTGAAAAATGTGGAGGTGTTCATAATGTTTTGACTCGCCAATTTCTATTTGTAAGTATCAAAGAAACAGCATACAGCAGTTAAAATAAATTTCAAAAAAACTCCTTTAAATTGTCACAATATTAAAGAAATACCAAACTGGGGATCAAAAGATTTGTTAAGAGTGAAGCTTTATTTAAATTCAAATATTTATTAAATTACAAATATATATAATAATGGCAAATGAAGATTTGAATTTAATGAAAGACGTTTAATTACTTCTTAAATTTGGGTAATTTTTACAGTAGGCATTAGTTAATGCCATTGCTAACAGCCATTGATGCCATTGGTTCTCTTGCCTCTCTTCCAAATGGAAAAGAGATTTGGTTACTGTCTCATAGTAGAAGTGCATTACAGCATTTGTCCAAAATGGCAAAGTCTGAGACATAATGTTGGAGTGTCAATGCTCAACAAGTTAAAACGATTTTCCACATCGCGTCAGATTCATCTGCAGTAGATTCCCTCCCACTTTAGGAAACGAAAGGATCTTGAGGGAAACGAGATTGCGGTCACTTTGGCCAAGGCTGGCACTTGCGAAGTCCAAAAGCTGCCAGCACCTTCCACCATTTTGGAAATTTTCACAAAAATTAAACACCGGAATGAGTCCGCTTGGATTGTCCCTTCAAAGCACCGTTGGTATCAGTGTTCTCGCCCTGGAGAATCCCTGGCTCAGGTTTTAATAGACAACTATTCTATCCCACTTTCGAAGTGGTCACATTCAATCAATGAAATTTTCCGAAGGATTCAAGAGCTTTCAAATGTGTACCAACTGTTCTTCTGAGCCGGCCTCACCTGCTCACATCCTCGAATGCCTTGGGCTCAACAAGCAGGATTAAGCTGATGATTTCTTACTAGTGTTGGATTTTTTTGAGAGTGTCCGACATCATGGACCTGGTCTAGCACTATTAGCCAATGGAGGCGTGCAACAACAACATCAACAAATTGTTAGGAAATTTTAAATTTCTCTTGCACATTCACTATCCTTATGTGCAAGTCTATCCGTTTTAGGTGTTCAAAAACTAATCACTCTGGTCTTAAGTCGGCACTTCACTTGACGACTATATTGGTATTTAATTTCAATCGAAATCAAACTATTTCTTCATTGCCATGACTATGTTGGCGGCGTATATATTTGGGGATGAAACGCATAGTAATATTGGTATGGTTTGTAAATAAGTTCTTGGTGTTGTCAATAAATTTCAATATGCTCTTACTACTGTATTAGCGTATTACGACGGTTAAACTCTGCTTTTCATCAACACTATTAAAATTCGAAGGTAAACAAACGTATGTATGTATGTATGTGCGTCTATCTTCTCATGAACCGTATGACGCAGAAATTCGTACCAAAAGATCGGGAAGGATATGAGGAAGCCGTTTTGCCCATTTATATTTTGATATTGCAATTAGTTAAAAAGATACTTTTTCAAACCTTAAAACGCCCAATCTTACTCCTGCAGGTTGTTTATTTGGCTAAACTTCAATTCCGTTTCGGCAGACCGAAGATCCAACGATTTCGACCATTTTAAAATAGCCATCCAATTTTTGCTTTTCAAATCAGACAAAAAATAGCTATAGAATCGAAAAGATCATTTATTTCGCCACGATACGGTATAATTTCTTTTTGCAAAATAATAATATCTTCAATTTTTTTCGATTTTTTTAAAAAAACAGTTAAAACTGATGCGTTTTTATGAAAATTATATCTAAAGCTTTGCGTATGAATTTATTTTCGAGTTATTAAAACGATATTCTACACTAAATAACTTCAAGCCTTTCTCTTTTAGAATCAATCATTTCAAAAATAAAATGCCTTAAACTTTTTTCTACGATTTTTTAAAAAATAGTCAAAATTTTAACTCGACATTGAATAACTTCGTCATTTATGAAGATAATCACACGAAACCTTTTTTTCCGTGTGTTGAAAAATATTATCCGTAATCTATAGGAAGATTGAAAAAATTGCTTAAAAATTATGGATTTTATCATTTTTTATGTGATTTTCGTAAAATACCGTTTTTGGGAGAAATAATTTAAACAGTATTTTTTGTACATTTATCATATAAAAAGTACTTCGTTTTTGAAATTAATGTGTGAAGTTTGAACGCATTAACTTAAAAATTATGCCCTAAAAAATAAAAACTTTTATAAAAAATACGCGATTTTGCAGTTAGCTAAACCTTGGCGTCGAAAAATGGTTCCTAGCCAATGAGCTTTCAACTGTTTCACCATCCACTTCACATCTGACTCAAGGTCTACACTAAAAAGTTCTGACTTAAACATGAGAAAATCAGCAAATTTGGGGAGGGAAAAAAATGCGTGTGAAAAAGTTATTTTTGCTTCAATTTTCGTCATTTTTTTCTTTATATAATTTTCAAAATTAAACCATTATTGATGTCAGATTAAAATGAAAGAATGTATTCAATACATTTCTGAGATTCATTTAAAATATTTATCAGTATCAAAATTTTTGTTCTCTTTCTAAAACTTATAGTTTACTTTAAAATAATTCCTAATGTAATATTTTTTTTGACATAAAATTACACGATAAAAACGCAAAATTTGCCAATTTCCAATTTGTTTTCATTATTCAGTTAAATAAGCATAACTTCCTTAAAAAAAATAAAAGCTATGTTCATAATATATATATTTTTTATTAATTGCGTGCTATTAATATATAAAAAATCAATAAATTTTTGCAATACATTTAAATTTAATCGTCAATCGAAATTTTTCAATCGTTATGTGAATATCCAGTGGATCCCTTTTCAACTAAATATTACTTACAATTTCAACCTTTCATTCATCATTAAGGACTATTCTCCCTTTCTGCTACGGGTGCCAAAAGTCGGTGGTTAGCACAACCGATTCATAACACGTAGCTCTCGGTTCGAATCCAGGGAACTCGATTTTTTCATTTCTGCTTATTTTAACCACGTAAATTAATTTTACTGATAAATACCTATTTCAACATGCTCCTCTGTTATTTTAATGCACTTTTCATATTTTTTAGCCTTTAAAAAGGTTCTTTTATGATTTGTATTCCTTCAAAGTAATTCTCTCTTTTTCAACGATTGAGTTCACTTGCTGCATCCCCATTGGTCAGGCTTCGCCCCGCCCACCCACTGATTTGAATTTGACTTCATTTTCCGTGCTGCCATTATTTAAGCATACGGTATGTCACAATTGTTTGCTAAATGAACATTTTTAAATAATAAAAAGTTATAGTTTTGTATCATATAATTTTTTTCGTCAGATACGTGTTTAAATAATTTAATTAACACCGAGTGGAATGAAAAACTATTAAAATAAAATAAAAAATTAAATGTTTTTATTTGATAGTATTTTTTTCTTTTTGAATGTTTTTTTTCCAGTGAATGTAAACATATAACTAGGTTTTTCCCATAATGTTTTTTTTAACACTTACATATGTTTAATCAAACATCCAAACGTTTCAAGAGCTATCTGTAGAATTTTTTTAGTAGTATTTATAGCTAAGGATTTAAATCCATATTTTTTTTAAATCAAAGGTATATTTCTATTATTTTATTATTAAATTATTTATTTGTTAATAAAAAGTATATCGCCTATTATTTTGGATAAAAATACGTTCTAGGGACATTTTTAAGCTAACTGTAAGTAACGATTGATTAATTAATGAAAACCTAAAAATAATTTTATTGTTTTAGATTCTGAAAAACTATCTGTTATTAAAAAATGATGACTTTTTTTTTTACTCAAGCATCAAAATAGTTTTCTTTTTATTGTATAAATTTATTATATTTTTATTAAAGCAATATTGTTTCTCATAAGTCATTAATAGAAATTTGAAGATAAATCTTATATCTGAGGGGAGAGTAAGGAGGAAAATAGTTCTACACTCAAAAAAGCCACTGTAACACCGTGCTGTAGAGAGAGAAAAGAAACCTGTTTGACATCAGTAAGATCTGGAAGATATTTTTTTCGAAAAAGGGAATTGTAATGACGTTAATATAAATGAATCACACACATACCAGGAACTTCGATAAAGGAAGGGGAATTTCCATGGCAATATGTTATGCATTCGAATATGTTCCTGCAACGCCGGGTTAAATGGAAAGGAATGAAACCCGTCTCACAACGAAACGAAGTGAACAAATTTCGAGAATGGGAAATTTAGTGACATTGTTATGGAAATCACTCACATTGCGCACGTACACACACATAAGTGTTGTCGTCCTGAGGGAAACAGGATATTCCCGTGATGATTAAGTAGTTCACTCGGTAAAAACCTGTGCAACGCCGGGCTAAGCGAGGGGAGGGGGAAGTGCTGATTTTTTGAAGGGAAGGGAAAATGTTAAACGAGAAAGCCCGAGCGATGCCGGGCCATGCACTCACATCGTACACGTACACACCTAACCAGAAGTTCTGGCGTCATGAGGGAAAGAGGAAGTTCTCATGGGGATTAAGTTATACGTTCCGTAAAAGCCCGTGCAACGCCGGGCTTACCGGAGGGGAAATAAACATAGAAATCAAAGTAATTTCGAAAAAGAATATTGGTCATGCTGATTTTGTGAAGAGAAGGGGAAATTTATAAAAGTAGAGAAAGCCCGTGCAACACCGGGCTTAGCGGAGGGGAAAGAAGCAAACAAGTCAAAGTAATTTCGAAAAAAGATTTTTGATAAGGCTGATTTTTGTGGAAGGAAGGGAATATTTACAAAAGTAGAGAAAGCCCGGTCAACGCCGGGTTATGCAGTTAGAATCGGTAATTATTGAAACTAAATTATTATTAATGACAATTATAGAAATCTCTCACATTGCATGCATATACACACAGAAATGCTACCATCATGAGGGAAGAAAGAAATTCACACAAGGGGATTAAGTTATACACACTTGGTAACAGCCCGTGCAACGCCGGCCTATACGGAGGGGGAAGAAACCCGTACAACCGGGCAAATAAATAAAAAAGGGAATTTAAATGGCATATAAAAAGAAATTTCACCCACCTCTGGACGTGCTGATATTGAAAAGTTATACTCTCGGTAAAAGCCCGTACAACCCCGGGCCATGCCAGCTAGTAAGGCAATAAAGCGCGACGTTTTCGGGAACCTATATATCTTGGCCGCCAGCCTCGGGTAGCCTAGCTAATCCCGAATCTGAAAGGCTTTCAAGGAAAAAGTGCATTACAAACCAGAATTCATCTTCCTTACCCCAGCGACTTACAAGCTGCAATATTAAAAGTGCAGAAACGACCTTTTTACTGCTCCAGTTTTCCTTTTAATATGCATAACTTAACGAAATAGTGCAACATAAAACCCTCAAGTTTATAGCCTAGTTTGGGTGTCCGTGTTTTATACAGTTCCTGATATGTCATTGCGTGTACTCTTTTATAGGCATCGCAACTGGGCGCAGAAAAAGTAAAAAACGGAAATAAAACACAAATACACTGAAGGGACAGAAAGTAAAGAAAAAAGACTTCGATACTTGGCTGCGTATCAACGATTGCTCGCTTTGGATCGAAATATTTTTACCAGAATCCGTCCTTTGGAAATGCAGATGGCCGTTATTATCTAAGTTTTATGGCTGTATGCCTAAAAGGCGCCCACGGATAGTATAATTTTAACGAGAGCCACTTTCGCTGAGTTGGTTTCTAACTCTTATTTTGCTCGACTTCATTTCCAAAAGATAGCGAATAGAATTCATTCGACTAATGATCCGGAACTCCATTCGAAGGAACGTTAGCGAGAGGCATTCCCCATCGGTCTATTCTATTCTCTTTCTCATAGACAACCCACTATCAATGGAATGACTTCGTGGATAGTTCCCTATTGGAACCCTTTCACTTCTATTCCTTTGCTACGCTGCAAGATATTTGCTGAAGAGATTCAACCAAATACTTCCATTCGAGAAAGTATATTTAAGAATTCAACACTTATTATCTCTAAAGATGAATACCCCTGCCTGAGAGGCCCTGCAGGGTGAAACAACAGCACGCGGTGTGATGCTGCCACATTTGAATTTATAAATTATTATAAAATCTTACTAAGATAAACCTTTCTTTTATATCAAGTACCAAGATGAAATTTTAAAAAAATGGAAAGGAATGAAACCAATCTCACAACGAAAAGAAGTGAACAAATTTCGAGAATGGGAAATTAAATGACATTGTTATGGAAATCACTCACATTTTGCACGCGTACAAACACAGAAGTGTTGTCTTCCTGAGGGAAACAGGATATTCCCGTGGTGATTAAGTAATTCACTCGGTAAAACCCGTGCAACGCCAGGCTAAGCGAGGGGGGGGGGAGAAATAAGGAAATCAAAGTAATTTCGAAAAATAATATTGGAAATTCTGATTTTTTGAAGGAAAGGGAAAATGCTAAACGAGAAAGCCCGAGTGATGCCGGGCCATGCAGTCCCATCGTACGCGTACACACCCACACAGAAGTTCTGGTGTCAAGAAGGAAAGAGGAAGTTGTCATGGGGATTAAGTTATACATTCGGTAAAAACCTGTGCAAAGCGGAAGGGAAATATACATAGAAGTCAAAGTAATTTCGAAAAAGAATATTGGTCATGCTGATTTTACGAAGGGAAGGGAAAATTTATAAAAGTAGAGAAAGCCCGTGCAACACCTGGCTTACGGAAGGGAAAGAAGCAAATAAGTGAAAGTAATTTCGAAAAAGATTTTTGGTCATGCTGATTTTGTGAAAGGAAGGGAATATTTACAAAAGTAGAGAAAGCCCGGTTAACGCCGGGTAAAGCAGTTAGAATCAGAAATTATAGAAACTAAATTATTATTAATGGCAACTATAGCAATCCCTCACATTGCATGCGTACACACACAGAAATGGTACCATCATGAGGGAAGAAAGAAAGGGGATTAAGTTATACACACTTTTTAATATCCCGTGCCCGTCAATTTTGGCCACATGATTGAGAATCACTTCGCATATATACACATGGAACTCCCGTTATTCATTCATTGGATACCAAATTTTAATCATTTGCATGTTCGGTGCAAATGCCTTTGTACACGAAGATTCATTAATTTCGGGCAACTCTTTCTTGGTTCGTAGAGTTTTTTTTTTTTTGTGATGGAATTCTTATATAGAACATTCAAAGCACCATTACTGGTACATAATGGTCGAATAAAATGAAACACGTACTGGAATATTCAACACAATACTAATTCTAATTTTAAAATACAACAATCCCCCTTTTTCCCTCCCCACAAGACGTTGAAATGTAAGGGCATTATACCTAATATTTCGAATTCAGTCGATTAGTTAGAAAAAATATTTAAAAAAAAGAAAAGAAAAAATCTGGTAAAAAAAGTAAATAAATTTTATCTCAAGACACAATTTGGTGTATATAATACTGATTTTTCTTCAATGAAATTAAATACGTCCTCACTCTTAGACACAAACCTTCTCCAAGGTCAAAGGATGACAAGTATGTGTACTCATCACTCCTTTTCAAAGAATTATCTTTTTTTTATTTTTTAATTATTTTAAAATCTTACATTAGAATATATTGAAAGAACATATTTTACTTCATTTCGTGCTTTTCCGTTTTGCCGGCGCAAGCCATTAAGTTGCTATAAATGATACAACCAAAACTAAGTGAAATATTCCTGCTCTCTCTGGTAGCATTTTACCACCACATTTTTAAAACAAGTCGCGGTATTTTCTTATCAATAATATCTTTTCCATAATACATCTAAAAGGGATGAAAAATCAATGAGAACTAGCATTTATGACATTTTTTAGGTGTATATTTTGTGTTGTCGCCAATAAAGACTGCTTAACGAGATTTGCGCCGACGAAACGGAAAAGTACTTTTCATTCATAAAAATATACTACCACTATTCCTATTTTAAAACCCGATTAAAATCCCATAAAACAATTATTTACTTACAAATTGCCCAGACGAGTAGTTTAAGCCAAGTCCTTGAAGAAATGATAAACTCGAGATGAATGTATACTTTGTAGTAGTATGCGTTTTCTTTTTATCAAAGTGGCGTTTCAATAAAGTAAGCTACTGTTGATAATTTAATTATATTAAAAATGCAGATAAGAAATGCTTTCATGCAAAACAAACACCAAATATCTATTTTTTTAATATTAAGTAAGTTTATGGTCGGTACGATATTCTTCGAGATATTAATAATATTAGTTATTGAAGTATTTACCAATTTTACACAAAGATTTCTAAGCAATACACATTTAAGATCAAGCATACCAAACTTGCCACGCAGAATTTTTTTAAAAATATTTAAGGAAAGACATGTCAAACGCATTGCATGCAAACCACTGCAGGGCATATTAAATAATATGCATTAAATTGCGGGCTGCGTAAAGCAAAACAAGTGATTTAAAAAAAATTAAGTCAATTCCTACTTTGAGTGGATGAATAGAAAGCACTTTATTCATGATTGAAAATTTGAACAAGATATATATATATATATATATATATATAGGGAGAGAGAAAAAATGGAAAAAAAGAGCAGGATTTGTGTGCATTGTTGTAACAATGCCCACCCAATTTGGCTAATTTGGCTGAAAAACCGGTTTTCGACGAAAACTTTTGTTTGTTTTGACAGTTACATTGTTACAGCAATAGAGACGACGTTAGCGTTGAAAACCGGTAATTAATTTAATTTAACTAATTAACCGGTAATTAATGAGAATTAATACTTAATAAAACTGTATTAACATCAAGTATCATCCATACAAGAGTAAAAAAAATATTTGAATTTGATTGTGGATGAATAGAAAGTATTTTACTAAAGATTGAAAGTTTGAAAAAGATATATATATATATAGAGAGAGAGAGAGAGAGAGAGAGCTAATAGTAAGAATCATCGCTTCATTATAAACAAATTTATAAAAACGTATGCAAAATAATACGTGTAATGTGAAACTGGAGTTGAATCCCGAAAACACTGCCTAATGTGCACCAAAGGGTGGCCAAGTTAGTGAAAATGCCGAGTTGACGAGAATGGGATTAAAAAAGAATAAGTACGAGAGTTTCCTCAGAAAAATATTGCATTGCCTTTGTATGTGTTGTTCATCATTTGAGAATGAAACTTTAAAATAAATTGCTCAAACAACCTTAAACAAAGGAAAAGTACTTACGTTTTGGGAAGGGTTATCGAGATCTTACTGTATAAAAAATGCATATGCATGTAGAAAAAAGTTAAAGAAATTAATTTTATTTACATAAAATAACATCTTATTTTTTATTTGGCTCACAACGTTTTTCAAATCTTCAAAAATTGATTTAATTTATTGAGCTGTGTTTATTTTTAAAATTGCTTAGGCATGCCTTCTCTCTTTTCGGTTAATCTTCATCTTTCTGCGGTTTGGTCATTTTTTAGAGAGGAAAAAATAGCTGTGAGCACAAATATACTTACCAAACATTGATAAAATACTTTTAACTTCTATTAAAATATTGAAGAGACTTTCCCCCTAGTACTATATACTACTACTAATTACTAAACTAGTAGTAATTACTGTTAGTAATTGATAAACTGGTTTTTAATTTAGTAGTAATAAATATTTATTACCAAATACATTGTATTGTACTGATAAATTTATAAGTATATTATCTCACTGTAAGCATGTATTTTATTATTTAATATGTAAGAAAGTATTTTATTTTGCTTCCTTTCAGTTAGTTGACAATTTTTTAAAAATAATCCTTTATTTATGATTTTTCGATTTACTCGCAGCCTCCTCGTAGGGCGCGCCCCACAGTTTGACAAACGTTGGTTCCAAAGAATTGACTGCCTAAATTTTGAATGCAACCATTTAAACAGTATTTTTAGTTCTTTGAAAGAAATTCCTACATACTTATAATAAATATCAGGAGGTTCTCACTGCGCTGCCATTGTTTTGGTACAAAACTTATAATACATGATATGATAGTTTTTGTTGCGCAATACACCATAGTTCCAATAATTAATCAATCAAACTTATTACTTTTTAGAAATTTAATTAAGCAAAATTACAAAATTTCTAGAAAGCCACAAATTGCTATCCAGGCTAGATGTTTCGAAATTGGAAATAACATCATGCACATATTAGATAGAAAATAAGGTCCTTTGATAGAAAGGAGGTCCTTTGAAGCAATACCTCTGGTATTGCTTCAAAGAACATCTTCAACCTTTTAACTGTCTTGCGGAGATTATATCGGGTCTGGTACTAATGCTCCAAAATGTCCCGTCCGAGTAGTATGCGGGTAATTTTTTTTTAGTGCTTCTTATTGTATATGTGAATGCATGTAGTTAGAAGTTTATTTCGGCTTTATATGTTTATCATACCTGAATCTATATAGGAAAAGTAAACTTAGGTTCAATTCAATAGAGAATGTTTGATGAGTAGTATTCATGAGACTTTTTTGATCAACTTCCCAAATAAAATATACTCAAGCAAAAGATTGTTTTTGACTACAATCAGGAAACCGAACTGGCAGGTACTATAATCACAAAATATACCTTCATCGGTAAACCGAAAACGCCAGAAAAAATATAATAAAAATATTTTTTTTAAGGTATACAACTACTTATGACAACTTAAAAAAAAAGTAGAAATGTCGGGATTTTTTTCTGGTTGTTAGATTTTTTAATACATTTTAAGAAAAATACGCTAAAATTAAAAAGAGAAAAAGAAATTATATTATTACTAAAATGGAAAAAAATGGGTAAAAATTGACAAAAAAATAACATAAACGGGGCCCATTCTGTACCAAAAGCTTATGAACAAATTTTCAATTTTTCAATTCTTATGTGTTGCTATGTAATTCATTTTGGAAATTACTTTCAGGGTAAGAGATATTTTAACTTTTACAAAATCTAGAGCACTTTATCTTGGTGATTATATTAAATTGCTTAAAAAAACAGTGGGGTTATTTCTATAAGGGTCTGTAAGTTTTGTAATAAAACAGTGATTGATAAATCTGAAAGCTAAAATACTTCTACTTTTATACAGAACATACACAAAAAATTTTAATTTATTATTTTCAAAACATTTTTAATAATTGCTGTCTTCGTTTGAGCATATTAAAAAAAACACACATTTCGAGTAAAACGCGTTTTAAGGTATATCTTGCTTCAAGTAAACGCATTTTCTTTCACTAAAACACTTGTAGTTTTTGTTCTATTTAACGTAAAATAATGAATTTGGTACTTTTATAAAGCTAATAAGAGGGCCTATAAAATAAAATCATAAGCAAAAAATTGCCAATTTTTGGCAAAATTCACAATTTTAAGGATGTTGGATACCTTAAGTTTACCAAACAAGGTACTCCGAAATTCATTTTTGGTGTATAAAAAGGAGATGGGATACGTTTCACATTTTTAAAATTTTGTAGAGGAGCTTTTCCATTCGTATGATGAAGCAGCTTCTGGACAAAAGATTCCTGGCAGAACACCTACAGTTGATAACTCTGCCCTTTTTAGTGAACGAAATTTCATATCACATATTCATTATTGCGAACGGAGACAGAAGGGAGTGTACAAAGAAGAGTTACGACCATTTGACAGTTGGCATAGGAGAGCGACTGGGGGTTTCTCTTCTCGCCTGTGGCAACAGGGGGAGACGACATGCTCCGAAAGAGGGAAAGAGAGGATTCCTGTAGATCAGTGATTCCCAAAGTGGTCTATATAGACTCCTAGGGGTCTATGACGACCTCCAAGGGTCTACGTCAGCCGAAAATTAATTTGGGGGTCCATGAGGTGTAAGTGGGAGTTTATGTGATATGGCTTTCATTAAACTAGATTGTAACTTTAGTTTTAAAATGAAAATTTATAACCAAATGTAAACCAAATTTTACGTATTTAACATATTTATTTACTTAGTTTAATGAGGTTAATTTGCATTTACAAGGTGACAGCATAAATTTTATTAGAACAAGAACCATTTCAGCTTATCTTTCCTGATTTAAGCTAAAGAAGTATAATACTGGAGGTCAGGAATTTTCCACATTTTTTCACAGACAATCTATCAGAACGTTTTAGCCTAAGTTCAACATTTAAATGTTTTTTTCTTCCAATTTTGAAATCAGGTTTGAGAATGATTTGACTATGGCAATGCCACGGTAGGCAATGAATTCGTACGGTGCCAATGAAAAAAAATGTCACATTACAAGAAGAACTAATAAGCACTAACAAAGATCTTAAGTTTACTAATTAATTAATTTTAATTTAAGTAATTGTCATCATGTTTTTTTAAATTTTAAACATTATACTTCGTTACAGTTAGAAATTTAATCCTTTTAAAGTAGGAGTAGTAATACCAGCTGTTAAAAAGACATATAAGTTGATAAATTTGCAAAAAATCAATATTAATTAAGCAGGAGTCTACCCCAAACCGAAAAACATGGCAAGGGGTCTACGAGACAAAAAAGTTTGGGAACCTCTGCTCTAGATGCTTTTGGACGGAGGATTCGGCATTTTGCACGTGCGCGATAATGTTTAACCTTTTTTATGCCTCCATGTAAATAGCTTAATAAATGTTTTATTTAATTGAGAAAAGCCGTCGCAACATCTTTTGTTGTAGACATAGTTTACTGATTTGTAAATGTGTTCTATTTCGAGAAAATCTAACTTTGTATTGGACATTCATTCTATTCCTGGGAAACGTGAGCCTAGAAGACCGCTCAAAGTTTGTTGTACAAAAATTGATGCAAATGGAAAAAATACAATGGAGGAAAGATAATTTTGGTGTAATTCGGAGTTGATTTGTACTTGGAGAGTGTTTTCAGTTATACCGCCCAAAACAACTGAATTACTGAACTACTAATAAGTATTTATTTTTATATACTTTTGTTTTAATTTTTTTTCTCAAAAAAAAAAGGATATTCCATTAGAAGCGAACTTTACCACTGCTATGCTGGGTGGCAGACACATCAAGCAAATTTGAAGTTGCTACAAAACCTTAAAAACTTTTAAGCATGCAATTCAAAGTATCATTTTTTAACAACTCACTTTATTTTATTTTGTTCTCAACATTTGAATTTTGCAATAAAAAAATCGACAGTTTATGTACCCAAATCATCAGAATAACTTTCCAGTTAAAGGTTTAATAAACAAGAATAAAACATGGAATCTTTTAATCATGCAATTAAACTGATAACATCAAATAAAAGTTTGCATCGAAGTCCTTTATCTGTTTGCACTGATAACTAATTCACCAATATCATTCGAGAGTTATATATTTACATATGCAAATACCTAGAAGACTAACTCTATTATTACAAATATGTATTTGTAGAATAAGAATCTTGAAAGAGCTGGTCCATTAAAACTTTGGCTACCTTCATGCGGTTTGAGTTTGTACACAGTAACTGAAAGTCCAACAATCCTGGTAAGAATAACTTAATTTATATTTTTGGAAACGCAGCATTTTCTTCAAATATGAGTATAAACTATGATTAATTATTTTGATACACCAGATTATTTGAAAAATAATCAATGTAACATGTTAGAAAAATTCTAAAGAAGTATTGGGTAAAGGGAAATATTTTCTTAAAAATATTACAATTACGGAAGAAATTGTCAGTTTAAAAAGTGAAAAATATTTGACAAAATTAAATAAAGACTTAAATAAATATTTAATAAAAAATAACACAAATATTGATTTTAAAAAAATGTAAAAAAAAAAACATCTAAAATTAAAACAGAGCTACCATTATATATGCAGTCCATATAAAAAAAAATTTCTTTTTAAAAATAATCATTATTGAAAGATAAACTGATTTAAAAGTGTAAAATGAGAATTTATAATCGGCTCTCTATTTTCTCACATATATACAGGATGTACAGCCTTAATGTGACCCAGTAGCTAATTCTCGAACCGTTCGGTTTAGACTTGCACTTCCAATTTGAAAAAGGTTTTAAAAAAGGTAAGGAATGTTTTTACGTGCTTTTCGAACCAAAAACCCCTTTTAGTAAAAAATTACAAAAATTAAATTTTTATACGGTACTCAGGTCCTATCACTTATATTTGGGAAAATATGCAGTTCACACACACAAAAACAAAGTAAACACAAAAAGTTTCGTTTTATTACGATAAAAACTGACCGAGTTATGCCTACATAAAATTGAAGCATCTGAATTGCTCAGAAAAGGGGGTCGTAAATACATTGAGTTTAGAGCACAGTAATTCACTATCTGCAGAAAGAGCAAAAGAAAAACATCATAGTAATATTGAAACATCGTTTTAAACACCATAGATTGACAATTTGTATTGCTGTATGGCAAACAATAAAAGTTAAATTAGAGAAATACAACTTGTACCGAAAAGGTTAAAACAACTTATTTTAACAAATAGCAGCAAAAGAATACAGGGTTTGCCGTTCAAATTATAGCATTATGTAGAATGATGCGCCAATCATGAATCAGGGGCTTTATTATATCAAAATGACCAAATTAACTTAAATAATGTTCAAAAAAAAAATGACTGCCTTCCGCAGAAATGCAGTATCAAACCCACGTCAGAAACTCCGTCTGTAGCTTCTGCAACATAGTTGGTATCACAGACCTGCATGCCATGCTGATTCGATTTAGTAAATTGGATTTACTCGTGGATTCACGTTCGTACACTTTGCTTTTTAGGAAGCCCTAAAGATAGAAATCCAGAGGACTTAGGAAACTTCATCTTCTAAATAATTGGCTAATGGTCCAGATAAAATTTCCGTGTATGATTCTGATGTTAAAGGTCCATCGAAATACATTGGGCCTATTACGGTGCTCTTCCATGTTCCGCACCACACATTCACCGATCAACGCACTTGGTGGCGATTCGGTCGTATTAGATGTGGGTTTTCGAGGGACCAATAATGCGTATTCTGCGTATTAACAGTGCTTTGCCTCGAGAACTGGCATTCATCCGACCACAAAACTTCATTAAAAAAATCTGGATTTTCATCCAGTGTATTTAACACGACATTGCAAAAATCAAAACTGCGCTCCTGGTCTCCGGGTATTAGTTCCTGCGGCAGGACTGAACGATAAGAATATGCACCGTACGTGTGTAATATGTTCCACACCGTCGACTTTGAGTAGGAACAAGCCTTGCTAATATCCCGGACACTACTTTCAGGATGAGCCAGGGCATATCCTAGCCTAGAACATCCTCAGCGGGTATCCGCAAGCTTGAAGGTGTGGCACGAGACAAAAAAATAAGTCTATGACAACTCCCGGTTTTATACAAGCGTTGAACAGCACGGGCAATTGTACAATAAGATGGATGTCTTCGACTGGGAAATTTTATTGCATAAAGTCTTGTCGCCTCTCTCTTATTTCGATTACACTGCACATACAAAAATACCATTTCGTAGTATTCTTCATTTGTATACATCTCGTTCACCCGTACTAGAATTCGTAATATTTCAATTGCTAGCGACTACACAACAGATTTTTAATAATCACCATAATCAGTACCGCAGCAAATAAGCCTATTTTTTTTTGGAACTGCTTTTGAAATGTTTTCTTCGTCCAAAATATTTTATTTTGTCTATATTTTACACGTACAGAATAAATTTTATTTCTTAAGTACTCAATTATTGTATTATTAACGTAATTTATGTACTTTTAAATTTAAAAAAGATTTACGTAAGAGTGACGTGCAAGAGCGAAAGTTTCCTGGCAGAGTTCCAATTAATTTCACTTTGGAGACGGCCCCTAACTAGCTTCAAAACGGACGGGAAAATTGAGGAAATATACGATTTTCAAAGTTCCATAACTCGGCCAGTTTTTATCGTAATAAAATGAAACTTTTTGTGTTTACTTTGTTTTTGTGAACTGCATCTTTTCCTAAATATAAGTGATAGGACCTGGGGACCATATAAAAATTTAATTTTTGTAATTATTTTCTAAATGCTCTTTTTGGTTCGAAAAGCACGCAAAAACATTCCTTACCTTTTTTAAAACATTTTTCAAATTGTAAGTACATGTCTAAACCGAACGGTTCGGAAATTAGCTATTGGGTCACATTAAGGCTGAACACCCTGTATAGATCCAATAATATTCTCCTTTATACTTTCATAATTATAAATTAATTTATTATTCCCAAAAAGCGCAAACGATCAACATTCCTATAAAAATTCCATTTTTATAAAAATCAAACGATTCGATTCAAAGAATAATTATTAAACATGGTATTTTAGATTAAAAAAAACTCAAATACATGAGATTATGCAGAATCTGCAGCAAACTTTTTTTAATATTGAGAGGAAAATTTTGATTAACAATATAATTACGTATACGAATTTTCATTGTACTTTATTTTTCATTTTAATTAAATGTTTACTATATACTTGAAAAGCAATTTATAGAAATAGATTGGAAATACCTAACAAAATAGTTAGATTCTGAATGCTTAATAAATTCAGCTTTTTTATGTTTAAGGGATATAACTGATTATTTATTTATAAAAATTACGTATTATTTAGTTAAATAAAAAGAGATTAAAAATCTAACGTTTATTTTTAGGGTTTAGACAAAAAATAATCATCAAAATTAAATTATACAATTTAACAGTAATAAATTCATTTTTTAAACCATAAATTCGACGAATATAAATTTTATAACATCGATGTAAAAAAAAAAGGTTTTACAGTTACTTAATTGTAGCATCACCTTTATTTCTTTCATGAAGCATTTACAAATGTATTTTACATTATTAATGGAAGATTCACAAATTTTACGAACACCATCACTGGTAAATTTACCATAATTGTTATGTTTATAAAAAGCACATCAGCTGATTTCTTTATGTTTTAATGTGTTAATATTCTTGTCATTTTGATTTTTTGTAAAAAAATATTTTAATAAGTCCATTTGATCCTCTCCGAATGTTTTTCGAATTTTTCCCATAGTTTTTTTTTTTTTCTTATTCATAATATTATAAAAGTTGTAAAACTTTTCCCAAAAAATATAATAGTTTCAATACTTTTTATAATACACAAAATTAAAAAAAGGATATAAATATATCATTAATTTGCTTTGTAAATACTAAAATGGATTATTTTTTTCTGTTAAAAAAGACAATTTTACCGTTATATCTCTGTTTAAAGATTTCACAATTAGAAAAACATTTTTATATTCTTCTCTTTTTGTTCAAATTCAATACCTTTTTTATTGAAATTTTTGATTAATGCTTTCACAAGTGGCTGTTTTACAAGCACACTATCTTGATATACTGTTTTTCACAACCACTTATTTTTAACAAAAGTTATCTCCCCAAAGAGTAAGGTATACGTTATGTAATAAGATAAGGCTAGCATTGAAGTGTATCAATAAACTCAATTTCTTTTTATTTTTTATTTCTCTGTGCCATTTGTTTGTGTAGAAAAAGATTAGACTTACTATGTATCATATTTTCCCTCCATACTTGACTACTTCTTTCATAAAATTTTTATTTCTATATTATTTAAATATTTCACATTCTACAAGTTATTAGATCTAGTCCAATATTTGAGATAAAATAAAAAATTTTCAGTAAAGTTAATTAGGAATATATCTTTCCTTAAAAGATAATTTTCGAAGTTCTATTATGATTTTTCCTTAATTATATATATAAGATTTAAGTAAATGATTAGAAAATCAAAGAAAAAAATCCTTTATTTCAGAGAAAAAGGCAAAAGAACGAAGGATTTAATACTCTGTTGAACCCCCTCTAGCGTGAATGCACGATGCAAAACGATCGGCATTGAGGAATACAAATTCTATATGATATCTTGAAATATTTCGTTTCATATTTGCTATAACCTTGCCTCTAGTTCGTTCAAATCCTTGGGATGCCAAACTCGCTGTCTCAAATGATCTCAGATATGCTCGATTGGTGACAAATCTGGGGATCGGACAGGCCAAGGAAGGGTGGTACAGGTGCGGAGACACTCTTGGGACACTCTTGCCGTGTGAGACCGAGCATTGTCTTGTTGAAAAATGACACCTGTGAGCCGTTGCATGAGTGGCAGCACATGTGGTTGCAGGATGTCATGGACATACCGCTGAGCTGTTATGGTGCCACGGATAATACTAGAGGTGTCCGTCTATTGTAGGCAATGGCACTCCATACCATCACACCAGGTGTGGGAGCGGTGTGTCACTGTAAAGCAAAGGCAGGATTGAGCGTTCACCACGGGGTTTCCACACACGAACACGATTGTCATCACTGCTGAGATTGAATCTGAATTCGTCTCTAAAAATGACCTGGTTCCATTCTGCTGCAGTCCAATTTCCTCGTGCGTGGTACCACTCCAAACGGAAGCGTCGTTGGATGGGCTTCGAGGATAGCAACGTAATGGTCACCGCGATCCCAAATGCCCTTCAGCCAGGCGCCTTCGTATGGTTCGAGAAGAAACAGGGGCCCCTAGTGAATGTGCTACCTGTGCCTGGATGGCGGTCGATGAAGCAGTTGGCTGTACGCGTGCATTTCTTACGATGTGGCGGTTTTCTCGACGACTGGTCTGTCGAGGGCGTCCTGAGCCTGGTCTTCGCGTAAATGACATCTCTCGGATCCACTGGTTTCAACGCGTCCTCACTAAACAATTAGAGCGGCCTAACCGACGAGCTACTCGCCTATCTGACCACCCAGTTTCCATCATGTCGATGATTCTCCCCCTCTCAAACTGCGACCGCTGCTCATATTGTCTTCGAAAACGGCGTGATGGCATGTCTACATCAGACCTTCCTTTGTACACGATTTAGTACACTCAAACAATCTTTTGTTACTAGCTTTATACTCCACGGAGAAGGACGTTAAATGCCCTCTACGGCAATACGTAATGCGCAACCACGCTGCATTTCTAATTATTTGCGTTTCTCCCCGACATGTATTCTCTTGCCAAATTTCTTTACGATCCAGCAATTATTTCTTGGAGCGCTAATTCTTTTGTCCATGAGCGTATATATTTATACAGTGGTGGACAAAATTGTTGACACTTTTTACAATTGTTATGTTTTGTAAATTTGTACGCTTATAGAAAATGTTACGTTTCGCAAGATGCAAAGTCCTTATACCATTTTAAAGATAATTTAATACTAAATATAATACAAGTATTTACAACTCAAAAAAGTTATGTTGCAATAACTATCGACGTAATTTAGATACTGATGAGAGGAGAAAATTTTCAGTGCTTAGTTAAGTGGCGTCTATTTTTTTATTACAGCTTCACATCGATGTTTCATTGAGCTTAAAATAGTTTTGAGTTCTTCCTTCATTGTTATGTGTTGCCAGGAAACAATTATATCCCCAATTAGTTCCTTTTTATTTCATGAATGCCTCCTTTGGACAAGAGTTTTCAAACGATGCCACAAGTTTTCGATAGGATACTGGTCAGGACTGTTTCCTGGCCAGGACAACAATGATATTCAGTCAAGAAAAAATATTATCAAATAAAAGAGTAAATTGGGCACGAAGAAAGAGATGGGTGACGAGAAAGTGGTCTTTCTTGAGTTAAAATGGCAAACCAGGGGAGGGGGGTGTTTCAGTGACTAACATCTAGAGACTGAAAGTTTTAATTAAGATATCAGAGACAAATTTAATAAAAAACAATGCAGGAGATAAAGGTACAGACCATCTTTTCATGACATAAGAACAAAAATGCTATGTCTCCAAGTTAAAAGAATGTCATCAACGGTCATCAGCCCTACATAGTGGTCAACAAATACGGACTAAATTGTCGCTTTGTAAGCATAAACTGTAGATTATTAGACATTTTTAACAAGCAAATTTTGCTGACTTGAAAGAAACGGATTACGCTACTCATTCGCAGCGTGACCTCTGCGACACTTCGCTCTATAGGTTTTCAGTTTCAATTTGCGGTGAAAAAAGGTGAAGAGTATGTTGAAATGTGTTGCGGAAGTCCAGCGATAGTTAAGAGGTGTTTTCATTGTTGATTTTAAGGCTGTTTTTGTCCCAAGGGCAATTAAAAATCAATTTTTCCCATTCAGTGGGAGGCGAACTTGCCATTGTGGATTGTATCCATTCTAACATTGCTACTTTTGTTGACTGACTTGGAAGTCAGCCTTTCCTTCAAAGAACCTAAACAATCCTGAGGATTGGACAATGCAGTTGGTTTAATGGACAACTCATGCTTAAGTCATCGTAAAGAATCATTTGTAGCTAAATCCCCTTTCGTTTTACAGCGTACTTATTTTTTTGTTCTTCGAGTATTTTCAGTTAAAATTTGAAGTAATTCTGACCAGCGGTTAATTTTAAATTGCACCTTGAAAAGGAAATTTTAATTATAATCGCCCTGCATAAAACAAAAATGAAATTTGTTATCATTTTTCTATAAATTGCTTCCTTCTATTCTCAATCTATCAATATGATCGTTCTCTACGATTGTGTGTTATGTATGTGTTCCCCCAATATTATTTTATTTGCTGATATTTTCATTCTTTAGTACACAAAAATGAATCTTGATTCTGAATTATATGGTGTGAATCCAATCCCGTTCCTGAGCGTAAGAAAGTTTTTCGGAGAGACCCTTCCACGAATTGGATGGAGCAAAGATGACGAAGATGACGTTGTCTTGGATGCAGGTTGTGGTCCTGGCGGAACTACGGTCCACTACATTCTTCCTTTGATGCCTAAATTGAAAAGATTATATGCATTCGATGTATTGAGCGATATGATTGAACTAGCACAAAAACGGAATTTTCATCCTAAAGTTCGGTACAGTGTGGCCAACATAGAAGATTGGTAAGAAATCATTATTTTCATTCAGGTAATAATTTTAAAATTTCAATGCAAAGGGTAAAAGCATGCTGTGTTGAAGTTTTTTTTAACATTTCAGTGTAATTTAACAGTTGAAAATTATTACTATTTACACAGTTAATTGGAAAATCACTTATTAGTTTTTTGACAAACTCCCAAGTAATTGTAAGCACTTACAAAAATGGAAAAATCTAATAACTTATTTATGTAAAAAAAAACAGTTTTAAAATTGGGGATATAATGCACCTCTAAGCCAAAATATTATGACCACCCTTACATTTTGCAATGAAATCGCCTGGATGACGTGAAAGGTACGTAATCAGGTGGAAGTGGTATTTAACTGCTGCTGGAGAGTCTGCAGAATCATTATTTCACCTACTTCTGTGTGTGATGGGAAAGGCTGCGGATCTAACCGACTTTGATAGAGGGCAGATTGTAAAGGCTCGAAGGTTCGGAACAAATTTTTCCGAAACTGTAGGACTCATGGGTTGTTCGGGATCTACAATTGTTAGTACTTATGCAAAGTGGATGAATGACGGTGAAACCAGCAGTAGACGTCATGGTGTTGGACGTCCACACGCTATCAAAGAAAAAGGTTGTCGGAGACTGTCTCGCATGGTGAAGCAAAACCGGAGCCAGACAGTGACTCAGCTGACAGCCCAATACAATGCTGGGCCAAGTAGAATAGTATCGGAGCACACTATTCAGCGGGCTCCGTTGGATATGGGGCTACGCAGCAAACGTCCCACTCGTGTGCCTTTGCTGACCAAGTGTCATCGCCATTTGCGCCTGCGCTGGTCCCGGGAACATCGCGACTTACTTACTTACTCTGGAGAATCAAGACCACCCAAGGGGTTTCGAGCTGTGAATCGACCCTCCGAGATGTAACTTTATTAAGGTAAACAAAAAGTGTACAAAGTGGTCCCGAAGGAGGGACCCTCCCCACAAAATTCTTGAGAAAAGGGGGGAATACAGATGGAAAACTTTACAATTTTGTATAACATTGCAAATACAAAAAAAAAAAAAAAACACAACACAAACACACATACACCGACGCTGTCTAACTAATGAGACAGGAAAGACATGAAAAAAGTAATAAGAGAAGCGGGGAAACCCCTCCTAAAAGGGAATTCGAGAAAGGGGAGGGAAGAAAGTGCAAGAAAAAGATAGCGGAGGTCCAGACATTTTTTTTGTTATATTTTGGAAAGAGCAATAATGGCCGGTTCACGAGCGGCAGCAGAGTGGGATCCTGGAAGAGGACCCAAAAGACGCAGGGGGGTGCCAAAGGGGAGGCACCATATCCAATAACCTCCCCTCTCCAAAAGCTTTGCACCCCAAGGCAATGAAAACAACAGAGAGGGAATGCAAACCAGTCATTCTAAAAAGGAGAAGAAAGGGGGAGGGGAGGGAGACATTGGAAAAATGACGAGAACCAGCAAATGGTCGGAGGAAAGTCAAATTATTTTTTTGAAAAAAAAATGAAAAGTGAAAAGGAATAGCAAGAGGAAAGCCAAGAAACAGGCAAAAGGAGGGATTAAGATAGCCTATCACAAATGGTCCATGGATCAGTAGGAGAGAGTTGCCTAGTCAGATGAGTCACGGTTTGTCATTCATCACGCCGATGGCTGTATCAGGATACGCCATCTTCCAGGCGAAAAGTTGCTCCCTCAATGTACATTAGATCATACACAGGCCGGTAGTGGCGGTATTTTTCTTTGGGGGGCGTTCTCTTGGGCGTCTCTTGAACCCGTGGTTGTGGTAGAGCAGACATGAATGCTACAGGGTATCTGAACATCATTGCAGACCAGTTGCACCCTTACATGGCCTCTGTTTTTCCGGCTGGAAATGGAATGTTCCAACAGGACAACGCCTCGTGTCACAAGGCTAAAATTGTGTTGAAGTGGTTCCAGGAACATGATGCTGAATTCCAGTTAATGTCCTGGCCACCTAACTCACCAGATCTCAATCCGATAGAACACATTTGGGATGTCATGGGTGGGCTGCTCAGAATTCAAAGACCACCAATTCGCAATATCTCGGATTTGCGTGACCGTTGCTTAAACATCTGGTACAATCTGTCTCCGGCCATCTACCTAGTACTTGTGGCATCCATGCCAAGGCGGGTTGAAGCTGTGTTGAGCGCCAAAGGTGGGCTAACTCGTTATTGACAGGTGGTCATAATGTTTTGGCTCTTGAGTGTATGTGCAATTATTTTTATTTTTCTTATGAGGTTTTCTTTTTTTTAAACAAAAATTAAATTGTTTGATCCTGAATGCTCTTAGGCAACGGAATATCCTCAATACTTTTTTACCCATTCTTTTCACGTAAACACTATATCAGGGGTGGCGAATCATTATTGATCAACGTGTCACTTTTTTTCCCTAAAAAGGTTTTTAATGAGGTGTAGATAACTTTTACTTGAGATATATTATCGGAAAAATAATAAAACTAAATACTAAAACACAAAACTCTTTATTTACTGCGAAAAATATCTTTTGCACAGTATAGTTAATGTTTTAGTTATATGTGTATTCAAATTATAAAAAGTAAACATTAGTGTGACTTCTGTTGTTGGAGATTGGATGGCAAATAATTTTTATTAGGATTGTAGCATGTTACTTTAGTAGAATTTGAGCTATTGGAGTCATCTGCAAACGGGTTCTACGTAATTAATTAGTTTTACTTGGTCCACCTTTTTGACAAGAGGATTTGTGATTTGTTCAAAATTCCGTTTTATAGACGATGTTCTGCATACCACTATTCTAGATTAAAAACACACACCTCTTTGTCGCTTTTACTAATAATGCCGCATTTCTAGATTCACCGAATTTGAAATTCACTGTTACACTTACCATCTTGCACTTCTTGTTCTTTTCCTGAACTAGTTATGTTAAATAACAGTTAAAAATATATATACACTGAAGAGCCAAGAGACTGGTACAGACATGTATTTGCAAATAAAGAGATATGGAACTAATCAGAGTACGGCGCTGCGGTCGGCAAAGCCTACATCTGGCACAATTGTAAGATAGGTTACTGCTGCTACAATGACAGATTATCAAGATTTAAGTGGGTTTGAACGTGGTGTTACAGTCGGTGCATGAGAAATGGGATATAGCATCTCTGAGGTAGAGATGAAATTTATATTTTCACGTACCACCATTTCACAAGTGTACCATGAATATCGAGTATCCGGTAAAACATCAAATCTACGACATCACTGCTGCCGGAAAAAGATCATGCAAGAACGGAACCAATGACGACTGACGAGAATCATTAAGTGAGACAGACGTGCGACCTCCCGCAAATTACTGCAGATTTTAATGTTGGGCAATCAACAAGTGTCACCGTGCGAACCACTCAACGAAATATCATCGATATGGCTTTCGGAGCTGAAGGCCTACTCGTGTACCCTTGTTGACTACACGACACAAAGCTTTACGTCTCACCTGGGCCCGTCAACACCTACTTTGGACTGTGGATGACAGGAACACGTTGCCTGGTCTGACGAGTTTCGTTTCCAATTGAATGGAAATGATATGCGTGTACGGGTACGGAGACAATCTCATGAATCGGTGGACCCTACTTGTCAACAAGGGACTGTTCAAGCTGCTGAAGGCTCTGTGATGGTATGGGGCGTGAGCAGTTGGCTTGATATTGGACCCCTGATACTTCTAAACACAGGTGACAGGTACGTAAGCATCCTTTCTGATCAGCTGCACCCATTCACGTCCATTGTGCCTTCCGACGGGCTTGGGGAATTTCAGCAGGATAATAAGATACCCCACACGTCCACGATTGCTAAAGAGTGGCTCCAGGAGCACGATTCTGAATTTAGAGACTTCCGCTGGCCACCAAAATCCCTAGACATGAACATTACTAAAAATATCTGGGATGCTTTGAAACGCGCAGTTCAGGAAAGATCTCCACCCTCTCTTACTCCTACTGATTTATAGACAGTTCTGCAGGATTCATGGTGTTCATTACCTCCAGCACTACTTCAGACATTAATCGAATCCATGCCATGTCGTGTTGCAGCACTTCTGAGTGCTCGTGAGGCCTACACGATATTAGGCAGGTGTACTAGTTTTTTTTTTTTGGCTTAACAGTGTATAGCACAAATAAACTTTAAAATACAGTTGTGTCAATGAAATCCACTTCGTATCATTAGCAATTGTAGTCCACGACTTAACTAAGGCAAGATGAGAACGGACGCGTGTGCTCAACGCCCGCAGCTCTGCGACCGATCACTTGTGTGTTCGTAACACTTCATAGTAAATTTTGTTACTTTGAAAAAAATACTAACCATTTTGATCAGTGGCGTGCCAAAATATTGTGTCGCGTGTCATCAATGACACGCGTGGCACTGGTTCGCCATCCCTACACTATATTAAATGAAATCTTATTTCTAAAAAGGACTATACTCTCTCGTATTTGTACAGTAAGCTGACGCACTATAGCATCATCTACACTGTATCTACATCAGCTGTAGATTCTACAGCAGGGATAGACAGACATTTCCAGGATATTGACGACTTCTAATGTTTTTAAGGTGTTGTGGTCTCTACAGTGTTGTAGGTGTCATCATTCTGTATTAAAATTGCATATTTTCTTTGCTCATACATATTTTTTCGAAATTGTACTTCTTTTTCAAATATGACAGATTACTCTCTATATATATGCACTCATGTCCATAAATTAAGGTTAATGAAGTTCAGGCAAAGTAAGAGTCAGAAGCAAAACAAATTTGACTTATTTATAAAGTCTATTTATCAAACAAAAGGAAAAGAGCAAAAAGGATGCTATATGTTTGACATAATTAATAAAAATGGCGAGATTTTTACTCCCTGGAGCAAATTTCAAAAAAGAACTATTTACAAAAACAGTATAACATGGTGAGTATGATGCTTAATACGGAGTATGTCTCCCGGTCGAAGCAATACAGGCCTTAAACGCCTACGCATGCTGAGTATCAAATTATCAATCTGATCTTGGGGAATATTATTCCACTCATCAAGCAACGCCCTCAGAAGTTCCGGTAGACAGGTGGGAGGGGGTTGACGGGTTGCAATTCGTCGGCCAAGCATATCCCACACATGCTCTATTGGATTCAAGTCCGGTGAGTATGCTGGCCAATCCATACGGGTGATATCCTCCGATTGAAGGCATTCGTCTACAATGATTGCACGGTGAGGACGGGCGTTGTCATCCATAAACAGAGATTCAGCACCCATGGTGCCCCGAAACAAACGTACATGTTGTTCCAGAATGACATCCCGATAGATATGGCCTGTCATCGTTACACTCTGAACATGCAGGTCAGTTCTGGAAACAAGAATAATTCCTCGCCAAACGAGCCATCCTGCACCACCGTAAGGGTGTCGTTCAATGGTATTCTCTTGGTGGTAACGGGTACCTGGCGCACTCCATATGAAAGTCCGCCTAGAATCAGACCCCAAACTAAACCTGGACTCGTCGGAAAACATCACATCACTGTTGCTGTGTCCACAATGCATGCTCTCTACTCCAGGTTAAACGCAGGCGACAGTGAGTTGCTGTAAGGGGAACACATCTGACAGGCCTACGAGCATATAGACCAATGTGCCCTAAGCGTCTGTACACGGTCTGCCTTGAAACTGTCGTAGCGGTAGCTGAAGAGAGCTGACGAGACAGGTCTGTTGCTGCCCTCCGTCTGTTTCTTTTGGCAGTAACTGCCAAATACCGGTATTCATTCGGCGTTATAACTCGGGGGTGACCTGTGCTGTAACATCTACTCACATTACCATCATCTTGGAACCGTTGCCAAAGCCTGGAGATGACACTTTGGGCGATTCCAAGTTCCTCGGATACTTCCAGCAGGGTACATCCACATTCCAGTTGTCCGATAATTCTACCACGTAAAAAAATAATTCAAATGCATCCTTTGTGCCATAACTATGCGGTTATTGCACTGAACGGCTTTTAAAGCGTTTGTGAACAATTTTACTTCTTTGCCACCATTCCTTATATACCCCTCTCTTATACTCTTGTTATTGTGGCGTACTATCCGCGCCATCTGGTGGTTTCCTGTAATTTTATATACTTCTTCAAGATGTGTGTGATAATTCTACAGGTGAAATTTTTACTTAAGAGTTCAATTTCTGTGTGATTGAATTATCCTTATTTTATGGACATGAGTGTATATACACTGCTGGCCACCGTAAATGCAACACCAAGAAAGATAAGAGATAGCAAAACAAAATTTATTTTGTAGATAACATGTTGACCAAGAATCAAATGATTAAATTTATAGACTTGTGTGAAGTGTGTTTACTGCCAGAATCATTAGCCAGAGTAGCCGCCATTGTTCGAGATCACCGCTGCCACACTCCTAGGCATTGATTCAAAGAAACTTTGGATGACTTCTTGGGGTACAGCACACCAAGCAGCTTCCACACGTTTCCAAAGTTGATCTGGTGTGGCAGCTGGGGTGTTATCTGAGTCAATCGTTGAGCAACCATGGACCACATGTTTTCTATCGGCGAAATATCTAGAGAGCGAGCCGGCAAAGGAGGCAATTCAATCTGATGAGTTAAGAACTTTTAACTTTTGTCACGTGTGGTCGCGCATTATCCTATTGAAGTATGGCTGTGGCCAAGCCCCGAAGATAAGGAAGGACAACTGACTCCAACACCTCGGAGATGTAGCGCTGTCTGTTTAAAGTACCGGCAATGCGTACTAGAGGAGTACGAGAGTGATATCCAATACCGCGCCCCATACCATAATACCCGGCGCAGGACCAGTGTGGCGGTGCATAACGCAGCTGTTCAGCATCCTCTCTCCACGGTGTCTCCAGATTCGAATCTGACCATCGTGGTGTTGCAGACAGCTGCGTGACTCTTCAGTAAAGACAATTTCAGGCCATTATACCCCCCGCATCCTTCTTTCATCGCACTATTGGTGGCGGAGACGTCTGTGATCTGACGTGTGTGGGTCTGCGTCAAGGGTAGACCAAGCAATGGACGTTTTGCGGACAGACCACTCTGCTGTAAGCGGCGTTGAATGGTACGCGTAGACATTGAATGATGCGTTGCAGACTCAATGTGCTGTGATATGGTTCGTGATGTGACTGAGCGATCCGTCACTGCCATGCACACAATTTGCCTGTCCTCACGTGAAGTGGTGAACTGAAGTGAATGTTATCCACCACGATGGTTCGTCGTATCCTCCTGCATCCAACGGTCACATATCCGCATTACAATTGTTTGGTTTTGTCCAACACGACTACCGATTTCCCCGAAAGATAATCCACAGTCTCGGTAGGCCACTATCCTTCCTCTGTCGAACTTGTATACTTGATCAAAAGCTGATCGCTATTTTCTACGAGACATAACTGATTGTTTTTTTAAAAAAAACCACAAGAAAACCACAATTGCCGAACTTGAAATTGTCGAAATTTCCAAGCCTTTAATAGCGCTTTGAGGTAGCGCCACAGGCGTGCGTGATGTATGTCTGCACTGAAATTCTAATCATTTGTAAATCTCACCTTCGCTAATGCATGTTGTAAATTCCATGTTATTTGCGTGCTTCCTTCAGGGTGTTGCATTTACGGTGGCCAGCAGTGCATATATACCCGGTGATCAAGAAATAAGAGGAGGTGTTTGGAGACCAGTATCTTGTAATGTATTTGGCATAATATGACAAAATTTACTCACTATACATATTTAAGTGTGCAGTTTCAATTTTTCAAATAAAAAAAATTAGTACCAAAAACCTCGATAGGGGAATTCTGGCGCTGTCATCAAAAATTCAGCAGGGAATTTGCATATACACACGATTGTAACACAATATCGGGGATAAAAGTAAGGGTTGCGGGAATTCCAGTCATTCTGTTAGAAGTTGATTATCGATGGATTTGTCACTACGTGATCGAGCGTTACTGGTGAAATTATTTTATCAGCGGGAGGAAAATGCCAATTCTACTCTTCACGAATACCGGAGGCTAAAGAAGTTACGCAGAGGTCCTATGACCATAACTAACCTACGGAGAATGGTTAAAAATTCGAAGCAACTGGAACACTTAGTGTACAACTAGGTGGCGGTCGTAAATGCATTAAGGAAGAACAAGTTGAAGAAGTTGCAATTGCCGTTCAAGACCAAGCTGCAGTTAACAAGCAGGGCACCAGCAGTGCACGTTCAATATCAATTCAAACAGATATCCCGTACTCAACAGTGCAGAAGATATTACGTAAGATCCTGAAATTTTATCCGTATAAGATAACACTCATTCAAAGATTGCTCCCGTGTGACAAAAATACCCGACTGGAGTTTGCTTTGAGATTTTTGGCTCGATTGGAAGTGGATGACGAGTGGCCATGGCGCATATTATGGAGCGATGAAGCTCACTTTTAACTACATGGTGATATCAACACACACAACTGTCGTATTTGGGCTGATTCAAATCCACACGTTGGTCAAGAGATCCCTTTACATTTGCCTAAAGTCACAGTTTGGTGCGGGTTTACTGCTTCTTTTATTATAGGCCCATACTTTTATGAAGAAGTTGGTAGAAATGGACTAGTAACTTGCTCTGTCAATTCCAATAGGTATGCTGATATGCTCGAGAACTTTGTGATACCTCAACTGCAGCAAAGAAATTGTATCGATTCTACAATTTTCATGCAAGATGGTGCTCCACCACACATCGGAAGTCGAGTAAAAAATATCCTGATTCAACATTTCACAGAAGATAGAGTAATTAGTCGTGCATTTCCGATGAATTGGCCTTCAAGACCCCCAGATCTGAATCCCCTCGATTTCTGGCTGTGGGGTTACTTGAAAAGTGTTGTTTATCTTGGAGATGTTCCTGACATTCCTACGTTAAAAGATCAAATAACATTGCATGCTAGAAGAATAAATGCAGATATGCTGCGAGCCACCGTCGCAAACCTTGTGTACCGTATCCAATTATTAGAGCATCAGCCTGGTGGACACCTTGAGCCAATTTTGTAAGTTACTATAAAAATTATTTTTTCTGGTATTTAGTGTATTGTTATTTACTGTTTCCATTAACAGTTATGTTTGTACACTACAAAATGCGCTTGCAGCGCCAGAATTCCCCTACCGGAGATTTTTCGTACAAATTTTTATTGATAAATCAAAACTGCGCACTTAGATATGTGTGGTGACTAAATTTGGTCATATTTCGCCCAATACATAACATGTTACAGGTCTCCAAACACCTCCTCTTATTTCTTGATCACCCGGTATATAAATAGACTACGAAAACACACAAGTAGCACAAAATTATCAATTATGAACGACTGCTTGACAATACAACGAGGAAATATTCAATGCAGAGGGAAAGGAGCATATGTGAATCGATGAATCTGAAACCGACGTATGTACTTAATTTGTTCGTTAACGAGTCCGCGCCATCGCGGGGCCTTGTATTAAGAGGAGATACAAAACCCGTGAAAACACCGCGCGTGAGTTGATGTCTCAATAACCAATACCATACCATCACGGGAAGTGAATGGGGGAGTGAAAATTAAGGTGTGTTATGATTCTTAACAGATATCGTTGCACACTCGAAACATACACACGCACACACATCCTTCTTCAAACCAATGTAACTTAGTAATAAAACAAAACAATCATTTGAACTTTTTACCACATGATAATCATATATATTTACATTATTTTTCAAATTTTCAGAGAATTTGAGAAAATTTTTGAAAAGTTATAAAGAAATATATATAAATTAAACAATTTTTCAAAAATGCGAAAAAAAATCAGTTTTTTACACCGCGCAGGATTTTAAAAGACATAATTGATCAAAATTTACAAAATTAATTTTACTTGATATAAAAATGCTCACTTTCGAAGTTATACTAACATTAAGAAATTTAGAGAAAAAAAATTGTAAATGTACAATTATAAAGAAAATTTTAAAATTTTATACATAAAAAAAATACACTGGTGTCCAAAAGTTAAGCATAAATCGTAAAATGCGAAAAACATGGAGTAAATATTCATAAAATTATTTCAAGTTTCTTGCGGATATTAATTGGGTGAAGAAGAAACATTGGGTTAGTGCAAAATTTTCAGTCGACTACGTCCTGCGCGAAACACCGGCGCATGTCGAAACGCGTTTACGAAAGTAAGAATCGTTGGAATGCTGTAATCCTCACGATCACAAACCGAAGTGTCTTGAATTCTGAATGTGGACCAGTCTGTGATATCAAGTATGTGGCAGAGGTTTGAAAGAACGGGAGATGTTACCTGACAACCAGTATTAGGTCGACCAAGAGTCACAACCACTCGCCAAGACCGATATCTGGTAATAAGTGCGCGACGTCAGAGGGGCAGTACTGCCAGAGCACTGGGTTCGGCGCTCACTGTCGCCACATGGACTCAATCTTGGAGACTTACAGGAAACTCAATCATGCTGGCCTTTATGCCAGAAGACAATCAATTTGCATTCCCCTCACGTCTGCGCATAAACGCGCTCGTTTGAACTGGAATTTAAACTACTTGTATCAACATTGGAGTGTGGGACAGTGGGCCAATGTGATGTTCAGTGACGAGTCCCAGTTTAGTCTGAGTAATGATTCTCGGCTTGTAACGATATGGAGAGAACGTGGAACACGTTTTGAACCAAGAAACATAACAGAAAGATATCATTTTCCTTCAAGGCGAGTAATGGTATGGGAAGGCATCATGATGGACGGCCGCACAGACCTCCATTTCTTTGACACGGGGTTTGTGACTGCTCAAAGATACAAAGACGAAGTTCTTGACCCTTATGTTCGCTTGTTTCGAGGTGCTGTCGGTCCTGACTTCATATTCATGGATGATAATGCACCATGTCATCGAGCGGAGCTGATTGATGACTACTTTGAAACGAAAAACATCCAGCGCATGTTGTGGCCTGCGAACTCCACTGATATAAATCCTATGGAGCATGTATGGGATATGCTCGGGAGACAAATTACAGCCCTTTCGCATCCACCAAACTCCGTTACAGAACTGAAGAGAGCTCTCCAAGAAGCTTGGAGCCGTTTGAGCCCACAACTCATTCATCATTTCATAGCAAGTATGGTAAATCGCTGTGCAGCGTGCCTGGTTGTCAGAGGTGACCACACGCCTTATTAAACTGCAGCAGCAGTATTTTATTTAATGTTTTCTTTCATTGTTAGCGCGTTTTTCACGTAGTGTAAAAAAAGCGCTATTAGGACGCAAATTTTGTCTTCGTTCCATATTTTGTCGAACCTTTTTCTCAGCCAATAATTAACCAATTGACCTCGGGGTTTCGGCATTTGGTCGTATTTGAGCCCTAGATTAGCCGAATCATATTTAAATTTAATAATTAATTTTTTTTAATTTAAATTTTTTTTTAAAGTATAGTACACACTACTTTCTGTTAGTAAAAAGTTCATTAGTTGCATTATTGTAAAATACAACATGTGAAAAACGCGCTAAAATTACTTGGCCATGCCAATGATTGATATCTTGTTTCTTTAAAGTGTGAATCCTTGCTATGCTCAGTTTTCTTTCAAACTGCTACTTTGGATAATAAAGTTAATTATTATCATTCTTTTGATTTGCTTCCTTATTTCATAACCATTTTACACTCGCATATCACGTTTTCTACCATTCTGATTTACAGTTCCTTTTTTATTCACATAATTATCAATTATGCTTATCTTTTGGACACAAGTATATATATATATAAATTAAAATAAAAAAAATTCCTATTAAAATTTTCTTTTGAAAATTGTCGTATAAGTTATGAAGAGTTATTTTGAACACGTGTATGTAATTTCGAATTGATATCATAAATAGTTTCTGAGAAATCCTGCGCGCAAGCTAAATTTTTTGTTTTGAGAAAATGAAGTTAAAGATAAGAAAGAGATAGGTTTTTGTTTAAGTTTCACTAGTTATTTCTTAATAACTTCAGAAGTTTTTACAGAATCAACATAAGTTTGATATCAAAATTCTCAAAATTGTTAATATTTTTTTTTTTCAAAAATTTGCAATTGAAGAGTTTTAAAACTTTTTAAGTTTGCATTTAGCTACGCGAGTGCTTTGCTCTCGTGGGAAGAGCTGATTATTAATGTTAATTATTTCTTTCCTTCTGCGGGGGGGGGGGGGTAGCTCCTTTATAAGACTGCCATCGCAGTGGTCGATTTTTTTATACAAGCTTTTATTTAACTTACAATGTATGTTATGTATGTATGCATGTAATTTGTTCGGGTGGAGTCTTGTAACTCAATTTTGAAACTGATATCTTCAACTCACCGAGCTGAAATTATATATACACGTTTAGTTTGGATGACAATGCATGATTGTCCCATTCATATTCTGATATTGCAGTTAGTTAAAAAAATATTAATTAAAAACCTTAAAACACGCATAATTGTTTTAACCCTGTGTGCTGTTTTTTTTCCGCTATGCTCGGCGACACAAAATGAACTAAGAGGGGATTTTTTTTGGAATATTGACATTTTTAAAACATCAATCTAGTTTTTAAAAAAAAACTCAGACAAGAAAATAATTACAGAATGGAAAAGATAATTTATTTCGCCACGATACGGTACAATTTTTTTTACAAAATAATAATATTTGTATTTTTTTACAATTTTTTTAAATGAGTCAAAATCGATACGTTTTAATAAAAATTATGTCTAAATTGTGAATTTTTGAAATTTTTTTCTCGTTTAAATGAATCGACATTCCGTATAAAAACAGCTGATGTTTTGCTCTTGTAGAATCAGTCATTAAAAAAATAAAATGTTAAAAACTTATTTTTGTACGATTTTTCAAAAAAAAATACTCAAAATTTTAATTAATTATTTGATAACTTCATCATTTATGAAGATAATCTCACGAAACTTTTTTTTCGTGTGTAGAACAATATTACCCAACATCTGTACGAAGATTGCACACACACACACACAGATGTTGTTATTACAGATGTATACAGATTGTAAAGACGGCAATCTTTTGTATCATATAAATTGTGTAATGACGTTATAAGTTGATAGTAAAAAAAGTTTTAAGGGAGAAGTTAATTTTATTTTTTTTAGAACATTTAAATAAAGCTTGTTTTTAAAAACGATTTTTTACATTTAATTTATTTAGCTACAGCAGCAGTGAACGTGTTAATCGACATTGCGTGATATGTCGTCTACATATTTATCGAATCATTTGCTTAAGCAAACACAGTCACATCAATTGTGAAAAGCCTATTCTATGGTGTCTTCTTCTGGCGTCTTTGTTCCAAAAATATGTTTCTTTTAGTCTTAGGTCTTAGTGAGAGTTGTCACCCCAAAATGTTATGATGGCTTACTGGTCGATCACGATTGACAATGCTTTTCCCTTATCTACTGGAAAAAACCAATAGATTTGCAAAATTAAGCCATGTTTTACCAGAAATTTCATGTTTCAATAAGCTGAGGGCTTTGAAATTCGAGGAATACTTTTTCCGCCATGTGCTCTGAAATCCTTTCAATGATTACTACATCAAACGTGACATCAAAGTAACCCAAAAATGTTTTTTCTTCTCGCTCTCTAATTTTAACCTTTAAATATTGAAGAAAAACTAAATGGATAAAGTTAATTTGAAAGATAAATTGCAGGGGGAAAAAGACATATGTTTATCATCCTTATGCTCCATTATACACGAATATAAATTTTATTT
>BMAO01029670.1:0-34568 GCA_019973975.1 Trichonephila clavata | reverse complement strand
AAAACACTTATGGATTCATGCGATCTTTCTCTTTGGATTCATAATCAGTGTCGATTATCTATATAAATCTTTTTGTATCGGGATTTGTAAGTAATAACTAAAAATTTTGCATTGAAAAATATGTTTATCATTTTTCAAAGATGATAATTATAACTATTTGGGATTTCGCGAAATATAAAATATTATAATATTTACGTTTTAAAAGCAAAGAGTTTTAGTGGAAGTCTTACTTTTACTCCAACTCTACTCGAAACTTTGGACTAACAAATACAGTCCTCCAATATAAGTGCCATTTTCATCATCGCCAATATAAGTTACAGCACAAGTTCCAATAATCTTCCCTGTAAAAAGAAAATTCATAAAAAATCTTAGCAATGTTTGGTATTATTTATGTAGAAATATGTGTGAATTAATGCAACAATGAACAAAAACACTTAAATTTTTTCAAACCACGCATGGATTTCCCTGACCACAAAAAAAGTTAAAGTTTAAATACACTGTTGGAAATGAAAATCCCAGCAACAAAAATGAATTGTTCTAGGTAAACAAAATTTGGTGGGCGTGCTTATATATCTAAGAAGTGGCTTTTTGATTCTCAAATTTTATGTTAGATGTATAAGTGTGGCACTAGTTGCTCCCATTTCCACGTACAAATCAGATATACTTTAAATGCAGGCTATAAAGTTTGTGAGGGCTTTTAGTTAAGACTGTTAGCTTTAATTTAGTTGTTAGTTAAGAGTATTTGAACAAGGGCGCATATGACAGAGCTAAGAAAAATTTTATTTTCTTCCCGCGATATTGTAGAAAGACTTGGCACCAGAGTAGCACAGAACTGTATAGAGTCGATTGTTTGAGGAATAGCACCGATCTAAAAGCCCTGTAGCCTTTCTTCCTATTGTTCCAAATCACTTTCATTAGCTACTTACGCAAGAACTCATTATAGAGCTACAAAAAATTATGAGCTTTTTCAATTCCTACTATTGGTTCACAATCTCTCTATATTTATCTTGTTCAAATTTCCAATCGTTGATAAAATGCATTTTAAAACACTCAGTTAAACTGGAATTTTATATACACGCTTATTTTGGATGACAATACAGTAATTTAATAAAAATAAATAAAAATTAATTGATTAAAACTAATTATTCAAAGAATTACAAATACAGCCACGTTGGCATTATTTTTGGCGATTTAGCGACCATTTTGTCGACTTGTGTCAGAACTTGAAAAGATTTTTTGTCTCACACTTTAAAGCTCTCATTTGAGCTAAAATTTTCTATACACTATTGTTTGGGGTAACAATACGATAATTTAATTATAATTAATTAAAATTGTTGACTAAAATTAATTTTTGCAAAAATTACAGTTGCAAAAATTACAACCACGTTGGCTTCCTTTTAGCGACTCGGGTCAAAACTTAAAAAGATTTTTTTCCCCTCACGTTTCAAAGCATTCAGTTGAACTGAAATTTTATATACACGATTGTTTTGGATGACAATAGGATACTTTAATGATAATTAATAAACACTGATTGCCACTTAATGATGTGATTTGTCATATGTATATATATATTTTTTCTTAATTGTAACTATTTAATAAAAAGTAAATAAAATAAATGTTCTTTTTGTTGATCTAAGTAGGAATTGACTTCAATTTTTTTATATTACTTGTTTTTGTAAATTTTATTTTTAAAAATTAAAAAAAGAAAAAGAAAAGAAATGTATTTGTGTGTGTGATGAATGCTTATAAATAAATAGTGGCCGTGGTAGCTTAGTGTTCAATTGTAACGGACTCCTGGCCGGCGTATCATGAATTCAACCCTAGTACAGCTGAACACCCGCCGTGTAGGGGTCGATGCATGTGAAATCTGTCGAACCTCAAACGTCCTCCCTGTTGGTGTGGTGTGCAAGTTAGAAAAGATGATACCAGCTCAGGTGTCCTCCACGTCACTTCACCATGGTTCAAAATTACGAGGTCAGTCGCCAAAAGCCCTCTTGTAGCTGAACAGTGCGACGTTATTATTCACTATATATACTTATTTTATAATTCTTTCTTTATTTTTTTACGTGAGGAAAATTAATTCTATAGAAAAAATAGAAAAAAGTTATCGCATCCATGGCATCTATCAGGGAGCCAGACACATAACAATTTTTAACACTTAGGTCATTTCGAACGTGCCAAGCGCGTTCACCTCAATCTATCCCTCAACTTTACGGACGCGGGGCACACGCCCCTTTGTGTTTTGCACTGTTTCAAAAGTTACAAACGCGTGTATAGCGTTCTAAAGTAAAGTAAAGTAAAGCGTAAGTCGCGTTCTAGGTAAGTTCTATAAAGTGTTTCTTTAGCGAATAGAGGGCAGCTCTTGACTTAATGATAGAGACTGGAATGTAATGTATTAAGATAATTCAAATATTATCTAACTATCTTGTAAAGGAGTAGAGAGCGGTATTATACCTGAAATTGATTGCCATTAACTTGATTTATCTGTGTATGCGTGTGTGTGTTCAATGCTTGCTTTTTATATAAAAAACACGGACCTACTCTCGATTAGATTTGATTTGATTCATAATATAGTAGAAAAATATCGCGTACGAAGTCAAAAAAATTTGAGGGGATGCTTTTCAAAACAAGGTGATTCTTTTAGATTCACAGAAAGACATTTACAAAGTGTATACCCGAAACTGTGCAAATAACAAAGAACCAAGAAGAAAGCGTGCGGTAAGTGGCGTAACGGAGAATATTAGGAGACACCTGCAAAATCCGGTTTTGGGCCCCAAATCGGACCTTACAAAGGATTTTGTACTTGGTGTCAGTCAGGCTTTGGGCCCCCTAGAGTCCTGAGCACCCCATCATGCGGGGGTGTATGTCAAGCCACTGAAGCGCAGTATGCTGTAGAAAGTCTGGAAATGGGAAAAAGAGTCCGTAGAGACAAGATTATAGTATAAAGACTGTGATCCGGATTTATTGCATATCACCTTTTGTTAAAATATATCATACTCTGAAAGACTTAAACAAAACAATCTGTATATTATTAAATATATATTTGCATTCCTAAAAAAATAATTTACCTATTTAGTACTAAATATTTTGATTAATTAATTATTTATTGTATATTATTTATGATTTTGATCATTAGACTAGGGTTCAATAACAACTATACTAAACTGACTTTTCTGAAAAAAGAAAAAAAATACCCCTCGTGTCTAATACGCACTTTAAAAAAAAAGCGCGCCTTCGGAAAGCAAAAAATAAGGAGGAAAAAAAACTAACTCTGGGGTGGGGGGAATCCAAACGGCAAAAACCTGACGGCTTAAGGGTTAAAAATTATACTCTACACCCAAATGCAGGGAAAAAAAACACCAGTGAAATAATATACCATCTTCAGTCTCGGCAATTTTAATGCCTTGAGGACAAAGTTTTATGGCCGTCTGAACAACTGTGGAAACATCGTGAATCCCAATGCTTTTCCTTGTCTCCATGATAGAAGGGATATCATCTTCGCAAGCATTACGAATCGTGAAACGGAATTTTTCTTTTTCTGCCAAGATCTGGTCCTTGTTCTCTTGTACTATAGTTGTGAGAGTTCTAGGCATCTGACTCGTACCAGTTGTCGATTTTCTACAAACAGACAATTATGAGTATTAGAATTTTGCAGTGATTAGGTTGCTACATGAAGTAATAAGCTACTGGATTTAAGCTCATGAAAATATTTATTAAAACAAAGGGGAAATAGAAATCTTTTACTTTTCGCTCTGATTGAGTGTGAATGAATGAATGTAGGGTTTTATGGCGCAAGAGCCAATTTTGACTAAGCTGCGCCAAACAACTTTTCAACTGTTCAAGGTAAAAAATTTCTAAATAGTTTCATAATATCAGTTTTAATAATAAAATGTAAAATCACAAATTGTGTATAAAAAGTAAGTTTTAAAAATAAAAGTAAATACACACATTTTGGTGGAAAATTTCTTCATCAAGTTCGCTAAGTATGATGGTAAAAGGTCATATCCGGTTTCTGGTCGGAGTTAAAAAGCGATCGTTCACTTCCTCTTCAACGTCATATACAAGCATATCTTCATCTGATGTGTCCTGTACAGGTGTACTTTCCTTTGGTTTATATGGTGTCATCTTCATGTCAATTGCGTTAGATATGGTTTCTGGAGGACACTTTTTTACAAGGTTTTAAAGGTCGTTTTTTCACTGCAAAATTTTGGACTGCAATCGATGCAGTTTGAGAATATATATATTGGTTTTGGAAAGGTGAAGACTAGGGGAACTTGTTTCAGTTAATTTCGCTGAAAACTTTTCCCTTGATTTCTTAACTATTCATTGATCCTGTAAGTATGAAGGGACATTTGTATTAAATGTAGGCTGGGATTCTAATATTGCTGAAGTGGAAGGTAAAAGGTGTGCTGGATGTGGAAACTGTAGGAATAGTTGCAGATATATTTTGTTTCGGAGGAATGAAGCTAATTGAAGTAATTTTAAAAATGGACATACTATTTTCGGAATAGTTTCATCTGTTTGTGTGTGGAATTGTTTATAACTTATGATTTAACAGCCTGGGCATATGTTTGAGATATCTGTGGGACTATAAATTTTCGGGCTTCTGGACAAGAAATATTTTTATTTGTTTTTATTTCTTGAATTTGTTCTTCTAATTTCCATTTTGAACATTGTTTGGAATCACACGGATGTGGTTCTGAACTATTTATACATTTAGGCTCTAGACTGCAGTCAGTGGAAGAATGTCCAACAGACGCACATTTAGAGAAAGTAAGTTGTCCACGACAGGATGTTTACGAATGTCCCAAAACCTCTGACTCTTGAAGCAGAGCAGAGGATTCGGTATATAGGGACGGATTTTACAGTTAAGGTAGCCGGCTTTTATTGTTGTCGGTAGTTTTGAGCTATTGCAAGTTAAAATTATATGTTTGGTAGGATTTATATTAAAGAGTCTTTTTTTATTGTGTTTCTTCTGACCTGCATCACACCCTGGACTGAAAACCCCTCAAAGATTTCCGCTTCAGGAGTGATCCACAGATCAGGTTCAAATATGACACCGTAGATGTATTTAGAGATTTATGTGGATTTATACTCACCGGAGAACCGAGAAATATTTTGGAAAGTAAGAAAGATTTTGCTCCTACAGCAGAATTGGTTTCAATCAGTAGATCCCCGGATCGCAATCTTTTAACGGATTTCGGTTCTCCACCTATTCATTTGAGAGCTTTATATACGGTAAATGGTGACTTTGTAGACATGGAATTGTTCGAAAAGGATATTAATAAAAATCTTTAATTTGAGGCAATTTGATCAGTGTTGCTGTTTGGTAATACAAAGCCTTTACTCGGGTAAGATTTTTTAAAAAAATTTAATACTAAAGCATCTTTTAGAATGCACACCTGATGTTTTTCCCCTTGTAACTATTTAGTAGGCATCCTCTCTTCAAAATAAATATTAAAAAGAAATGAACAAAAAAAAAATATCCGTTTTTTTAACAATAATTACTTTTTATTTTTAACATGAAAAAGCTGAAGTACCTTAACTTCATTCCTCTTGTAACAGTACTTAAGATAAAAATTAATCTTTTAATCTTTTTTTTTTCTTCATCTATATACCAGATAAAATTTTTTTCACTTAGTTAGATTTTGAAATTCGGAAAAAAAAAATTTCGATCCCCCCTTATCTTATATACAGTTATAATAAAATGATGCTTAGCTCTTATACTATTGTTATAAGCCTTGCAAATTTGCAAAATTAACTTCAGAACAATGGTCAAGTAATCCCGTATAGTAGGTATTTTATGGTACTGAACTTGATAATAGAAGTTTGATATCTTTCTCTAATTAAGTATAGTGAAAAAGAAAATATACTACTATAACTACAGAAAAATGATCTTTGTATTTATAGAATTAAAAAAAAATCAATGAGTGAGTGAAAATTAACTTCGCACTATACTGCTACAAGAGGGTCTTTGGCGACGAACCACGTAAGTTTGAGCCATAGTCAAGTGACGAGGACGACACCTGAGCTGGCACCCCTCCTAACTCTCACACCCCACCAACGGGAGGACTTCTTAGCCTCGATATATTTAACATGCATTGGCCCTCTCTGCACGGCGGATCTTTAGGGGTACTCGGCTCGAACTCATGACACGCTACCCACGAGTCCTTCACCTTGACCACTAGAAAAAAAATCAGAGCTAATTTCTAAGATATCACATACAAAGGAAAAAGGGTGAGACAATTGACTTATTATTTGCTCTAAAGAGAAATACTCAGTAAATTTTTAATTCATTTTATAATATTTTCCTTTTATTTAAAAATAAGAATTACTTTAAATCATAATACAAGAAAAGAAATTTCTTAGAGATTATAACTACATGGAATTTAAATTTCTGTTATAAAATGTTGTTGATTTAAATGCCATTTTTAAAATTTGAGTAAGGAAAATTTACGTTGGAAATTAAAGTTTGCTTTGAAGGAAAAGATAATTTACATTTTTCATGTTCTTTAGAAGAAAAAAAACGACAGATATTTGATCTAGTGTCTTATTTTTACCTGTTTATATTTTCAAACAAATGTAACTCATAATAATCAACTTAAAATCAAATTTTTATAACATACTTATCATCTGCGGCCTCACATGAATTGTTCAGCTTTGTCAACTTATCTGGTGAATGATTACTCTCAAGACCTTGACGAACGTAAGCACACTACCAATGAAAGTTCATATTCACTAAGCAAATGGAGTCTTTCAGATTCAATACAACTTTTATTAATTCCTCTAACGTCGTAAATTCAAACAGTATAAGCAACAATACCATTATCATTACATAAAAAATATAATACTTGATAAATAAAATAAAATATAAATATACACTCATAACTTGAAACGACGCAAATCGTGTGCATCTAATGTCTGTATACGTTGTAAAGAAAACATTTAAGATAATGGATTGTAACTAAACGTTAATACCTCTTGTAAGTTCTATCTCGTTCTTTTTATAACTTCTCTCAGCCTATTTGGCAGGGATTCAATTACATTTGCTTCCGAAATTCTGTGTACAGGTGATTATCTTTCATATTCATGCAAAGACCACGAATTAAATGAAGTTTTTCTGAATCAATACTATTTTTATTGATACAGCTTACGATATAAATTTAAATAATATAAGTAACAATCATCTGATTATAACATAAACTAATACAAATATTTATAACTTGAGAACGGAATTCAACAAACTTAGTTGTCTCATCTGTGGATATTTTGTCCCATTCTTCTACTATGACAGATTTCAGCATTTTCTTTGATGTTATTACGTTCTCCCTAATTATTCATTCGAGAAAATCCGACAAATGCTGTATTGTTCTTAAATCTGAGGGGCTGGAATGGCTTACGGAAGGGGTTTGGGACGTGAAAGAACAGACATGGCTTCATAATGTAAGCCATTAGCTTGGTACCTTTGTCCTGATGAAAGTAAAAATCTTCTGTTAAAGATAATGACTTTATATTGAATGTTGACATGGTTTGTTGTTGTGCCAATAGATGGCGCATGCATTTTTCATTTGTATTAATAGTTTTTCTTTCTCATGTAAATTCCATTCTAGCTCTAGCCACCTAGTGTGCAGTTTGTAAATTAATTTTGTGATAATATTTTCGTATTTCGTAAATAATAAAAACAATTTAAACAGGTTACGGGTACCAGCACAAGCTGTAACCGCGCTTGAAGTATCAAAGACTATAAGTCTTTTACGATAGAAAAGGAAGAAAGAACTTTATTTCTTGGAAGCAACAAGTTGCTACAAAGTTTTGCCGATCGGCAATTTGTCGGGAAGATAGCGTGATCGCGCCGCCATTTTAAAGAGATCGAGGAAGAAACAGAAGATGGCGATTATTGTTTAGCCTAGAAATATTAATACAAATCATTTAGGAAACCTACAAATCTAAATTTCTAGAAAGTAAATAAGCATGGATTTCAGCCTTCATATTAAGCTTTTGACCGGAGAAACAGATTGGCCGATGTGGAAACGGAAGGTATGAGACCTAGTCGATTACCACGAAGGAGCGATCGAGGTTATAAATGGCAAGCTGAAAGGGTCAGAATTCATAGATGTTGATGCCCAAGAATCTGTAAGAAAACAACATACAGAACGATTTGTACAGAAAAGCAAATAGTTATGCGAAATCAATGATTGCAAGTACTGTCACTGATGCTGTGTATCAGAAAATTATGGACAAGGAAACAGCCTTTGATCAGTAAAGAAACAGTTTGAAGCAACTTCAAAAGATCAGTTGTTTAAAATTTCTATGGAGTTTTTTGCATTCAGTTGAGTTTCAGGAGAGGTTATCTCAACACATATTGCAAAGCTAAGAAGTCCCTGGAATGAATAGAATAATGGACTTGAGGCTATAGAGGACAGTAAACTACCAGATTTGATGCTAGTCTGTAAAGTGTTACATATTTTGCTAGTCAGTTTGAAACCTTTAAATCCAAATGGATGTTATTAGCTGAAGATGACAAGAAGTCATTGTGGAAGAATTAACAGTGCAGCTGTGTATGTTCGAAAGAAATTTTACTAAAGTGGAAGTCTGTAGCAAAAAAGTACAGGAAGCCCTAATGGCTTCAAAATCAGAAAGATCCAGACAAGATGGCAAATATAAGTCCAAGTCAAGAACAGAAGATAGCTACATTTACTGTAAGCGAAAAGGGCATTAGGTAAAAGATTGCAGAAAGTGGATTTCAATGGCAGACCATCAAAGAATAAATTGAATGATATACAGTCAAATACAGTATCAGCTAACATAACATTGATGCCTATATCTGAGGAAGTCTGTACATCAGAGACTAGCTCTACATCATATTGGATTGACAATGGAGCTACTAGGCATGTCACAAACTGCTACACATATTTTGTTGACTTCATAAATGTCAATAGTCCTTCTGGCATTAAAGGTGCTGAAAATGAAACTTTTAGTCCGCCTAATCGAATTTCAATGAGGTTTCTGAAGGGTTAAAAGCGGAATAAAAATCAGACTCACTCTTCAATCTTTTTACTCACACATCAGATTATGTAATTCATGATTTATTCGAACACTAATGTTCCACCACTAAGATAATTCGCATTTTAGCTTATTACTAAATATTTAGTAAAAATTGTAAAAAGATTATGACATCTCAAGAACCTTCTACCAGTTCATATGACAATTCAACTACACTTACCTTTTGGAAAACCAAACCTCTGAAACAATCATCATTCTTTGGGCTCAAGGCCCCCATTTTCAGGAAAAAATAGTAAGAATTAAGATACAGTCTTCTCTGCCACAAAAAAAAAAAAAAAAAAAAAAAAAAAAAATTACGTTCCCTCCACCCATTCACAGATGAACATGGTTTAGTACGGATGGGAGGAAGATTGCAAAGTTCCCAGCTCCGATTCAATTCCAAGCATCCTCTCATACTTCCTTCTCAGCACACTAATAGTTAGTAAGCTCCTTATTCAGGAACGACACGTCACTCATTTACATGCCGGGTCTACTTTATTAGCTCAAATTCTTAGACAATTGCTTTGGATCGTGAGAAAGAAGAAAAAAATTAATTAATGCATTAGAAAATATTTTAAATTTAACAAATTCAAAATATTCAGCATAACATCACAGACTGATGGGGAATTTACCAAATTACCGAGTCACGCTGGTGATATTTTTCTTGAGTTGTGGTACCTATTATGTAGGTACCGTACTGAGAGAGAGAGAGAGAGAGAGAGATTAAATGCAACAAAGGTCGAGGGACTAAATATACAAAGGGCTACATTTCTTTATTCGTCTCTATAGCAACTAAGGCTGTTCATATTGAAGCAGTCAGAGACTTAACAACTGATTCCTTTGAAGTTGCACTTCGTCGTTTTAATGCTCGTCATGAGGCTTCCCGCCACATTTAGAATGAATTGTTGGAGCTCGTTGAACACTTGGCGAAAAATAAAAGCTATGACCTTCCTTACCAAGTAATGGAGCCATCTCCTACTACTTACCAAATATTCCATTGACTGGCATTTTATTCCACCTTCCTCACCCCATTTTGGTAATATTTTGGAATCAGGAATTCGATCCGTCAAATTTCACCTTAGGAGAGTGTTTGGAGAAACCATATTAACCTTTGAAGAGCTTTATTAACCATATTAACTTGCTTACACAAATCGAAGCATTACTAAATTCCATATCTCTCTCATACGTTAATGACATTGATATACATAGAATGCATATCTACACTCAAACTTTCACATTTCTTTCCAGGTGATGTCTACCCCAACTGCGACATTGTATAGCAGCATCAGAGGCATTCCGACTGAAAACAGGAAACGCATAGGACGGACGCAGCGTCTTTGTCTACAAAAAGACTATCGCACAATTTTAACTCTAAGCTCTAAATATCCACAGCACCTTCAAAGGTGTGATTTTCCTTTTCTACTCGCATTTAATTATTTAAAAATAAGTGTAAATTAGCTGTAAATATTCATGTAATTAAAGATCTATATTATCTTCATCTCTGGCTGTTACTCTAACTCAAGCTACGGCAACAGTATTAAATTCCATTTTCGTCCAAAAATCCTTTCTTGACAATTCCTTTCTATTTACAATGATTTTTAGTGTACGCATGGTATATTACAATACACAACGCATCTGAAAATTAATGAATTTGATTTGCTTAACCGATAATACGAAATATTGGTTAAGCAAATCAAATTTCATTATCTAAATTGATAGCCAAAGGAATTTAAAGTTTCAAAAACAAAGGAACTTAATTATTGGAATTAAGGGAAATTAATATTTGATTCTTAAAACAGGAAACCTTATATATATTCAGTGGCATGACATTGAAATGCAGATGAAAATCATTTTCCCTATAAGATGGCTAGTTAAAAGTACTGATAAGAGAATAAAGTGGGTTCTTCATTACGGAACTGTATTTTTCCGTTTATTATTATTTTAGAGAAAAATTTCGGTATGACTCGCAAGAGAATTCAGAAACAGTTGAGCACGTTTGTGAACTTAACACAAGGTTATTAATAGAATGCTGTGGCTTTTTCTCAAAAAATCAATGTCCGTTTTCAAAGATAATAAGGAATATGGAATTGATAGCTGATTCAGAAGGGATGGATATACTGACAAGAAGGATGCCCTCATAGCATTATTGAGCGTGAGAATAGTCATGCCGTATGCGCAGCTGATCGCGTTGCAGGCTCTTTATTGATTTTTTTTATTTATTAACTTCGTACTGAAAAGCAATGCACATGAAGGTTATTTATTCATTTATTCTGGTGTGTAGAACTCATTCAGAGGGCTTAGAGCTACCAAACGGTTCTTGATAGAAAGGGAACAATAAAAAAAAAGCAATGCACAAACAGAACAAAATAAAGTTTTTTTTTAAAGGAAAACCTCACCCTTTACAAACAAAAGCAGATTCAAGGAGACAAAATTACATCATTCTACAGATAGATTTAGAAATAAGGAAACAAACTTATCTAGAATAATATTGTTATGAAAAATAGGATATAACCAGGAAGGAACTACTTCCTGTGTGGGTTTTATAAGATTGAATTTGGCAGAATGGGGCAGTGATAAGCATTGCAATTGGCTTCCCCTGGAAAATCCCACAAACAATTAATGATGGAAAGTACCTTAAACTTATAAAGATAAACAGGGAAGGGACAATGATTGGTAGGACAAAAAATAAGTTCATTAGAAATAGGGGTAATTATTATTGGGGTTTCTAAGAAACTATTTGCCTATTTGGCAATCATTCCTCCAAGCAATCATTCAAAAGTCAGGGATAAAATTTTGGAATAATTATGTAAAAAAGAGCTAAGAGTTAGAACAGCAAAGATATCACTTCCAGAAACCCATTTTCTTTTAAAATAAAAGCCTGAGAAACATAATTAAAAAGGTTATTGAGAATGGCCCTCATAATTTTCAACCATGGTTATGTGGCGAGGACAAAGTCTTAGTTGGCTCATATAAACTTCCTAACTTCCACCCCATTAACATATCTTCAGTGGCAGCAGGAAATAAATTCAACATCAGGAACAACAGCGAAATAATTAGGATCAATAGCAGAAACTTAATCAGGCCGTACTATTCGATGTCATCAGTAGAGAGGAGTTTTGGCAAAGGCTGACTTTTTTCAAAACAATATAAGTTCCGATAACGTTCTTATTGCTAGATATGGACAAATGTGAATTGTATGGCATTGTCTAGTCAGATTATTCTCGATTTTATATACAACACTACTCTGGTGGTATCTGAATGAGGCAGTATCTCTCAGTAAAAAATTGTATGTTTCTTGCATCCGCTTTACCACACCAAAAATCGCATATTCAATGGATGTTTGGATTTGATGTAACATTAAAGTTAACTCCCAAACATTTTTAATGTGTATTATTGATTATCTCAAAGCCAACCCTGTGTCCCTGAAATTTAAAACTCACTTGTTCCCTTTCTTCGAGGATTGCCAGTGGCAATGTTTCAACAGGGCAATACAAAATCAAACAGAAATGAGAAATTTTACGATAATGGTTTTAACTCTCTGTAGAACTGCATTTAATGGTTGTGATATACTTCTTCATGATGAATTAACGTAAGCAAAGCTTAGCAGCGAAATTTAATGTCGAGGAGCATAGTAATAAAGCAGTTTCGTTAAAAACATTTTTTATTCTTTCAATAATTCAAGTGAAACTTCTCGCCACTGAAGCAAATAAAAACATTTGTTAAAAAAAGTATAATCATCAAAATATAATATTACCAAACTTTGGTTTAACTGATTCGAACCATCTTAAAAAATACTGAGCAACAAACCAGTTGCACATCTCATATGCCCCCAATCGAAGAGCAAAATCACCTCGTCCGAAACCGACGATCTTCTCTCAACCAACCTCGGTCTCCTTAAATACTTACACGAGCCAAGTTAGTTAAATTTACATTTGCAGCCGTTGCCAACTACAAATCTCGAAACTCGCACAAAGGTCGGTTCGAATCAGTTTATTTACTTGAGATCATGGCGCGTGGTTGGAAAAACTTAAGGACCATAAAAATTCGGATCCTAAAATAATTTTTTTTTTCAAATGTCTAAATTGTATGTTTCTTGCATCCGCTTTACCACACCAAAAATCGCATATTCAATGGATGTTTGGATTTGATGTAACATTAAAGTTAACTCCCAAACATTTTTAATGTGTATTATTGATTATCTCAAAGCCAACCCTGTGTCCCTGAAATTTAAAACTCACTTGTTCCCTTTCTTCGAGGATTGCCAGTGGCAATGTTTCAACAGGGCAATACAAAATCAAACAGAAATGAGAAATTTTACGATAATGGTTTTAACTCTCTGTAGAACTGCATTTAATGGTTGAAGCAAGTATTTTATTTTTAAATTATGCTCATCATTAATGGCAAACAGCATGCAATATATAGAATTTATTAGATAGATGTATATTTTTTAAATCTGCATCAATTTATATAAAAATATCATGTTTTGTAACTCCATATTTTCAATTCTAAATGAGTGTCATTATAAAACACGCAGGAAAAGATTATAGAACTTGTTTATGATATTCGATTTGATGATTTTAGATCTTTTACACTTTTTTTATATCTGATCATTTCATTCAAATTTTTTAGTAAAACGCAAAACATTTATTTTTTACAATCAGCATGCTTTAAAATAATTTTTTTTTTAATATTTCAGCTTTTATTTTAAAAAATACATACGTGTGTGTGAACTATGTTTAAAATGTTTACTTTGTAAAACCGTACTATATAAATAAAGCTGTAGGAATCTAAAAAAAAATTATAACTGTAAAACAATTCGCCATATTATCTAAACAATTAAACGAAGTATTATCTATTAAAACTGTACAAGTCTTCAGTTAACAAGAGTACATTTTGAAAACATAAGAAAAACTGTTATCTATATTAAATACTCCTTGCTTATTTTTACAAAAATTGAAGGAACCGAAATAAAAAGATCTAGAATGAAATTATAGCAATGTATTTTATTACATAGTTACATATATATATATATATATATATATATATATATATATATATATATATATATAGTAAACTTTTATTTATTTATTTAAATTTGAATTTCAATTGATAATCTTAAAAAAAATTTAAGGATTGGAGAAAATTAATAATTTTATTCTTTGAAACTCATACCTGACATGAAACATTTTATGCAATATTTCGATATTTCAAACTAGAAATTTTTCACCTGTACCCCATAAATTTGTAATTTTATTTTACGAACTTCATTAAAGAACGTGAACACACACACACATTTATCAATTTAAGTTTGGATTTCGGCTGATAATCTTTAAAATAATTTAAGGACTGGGGAAAATTAGCAATTTTATTCTTTGAAACTCATACCTGACATGAAATATTTTATGCAATCTTTCAATATTTCAAATTAGAAATTTTTCACCTGTACCACATAAATTTGTAATTTCTTTTTACGAACTTAATTAAAGAATGAATTTCACATAAATACACACACATTTTATCAAGAATTCTTTAATTGATTAGCTCTAAAAATGAAGAAACAATTGGAAATTTGTTAACATTTCAAGTTTTTATAAAAACTTCTTTAGGAACACTTACTTCATTAGCATGCGAGTAACATTACAGATCCTTTCCACAGTAAAATGGTTTATTCTGTGCATTTTATCTGGTATTTTTAACTTGAGAATGATTTTCAAAACCATTTATAAAGGATAAAAATGAATGCATACTTAATGCAAACACAGGTGTTTAATTTTTTCGTTTGTAAAAAATTATGCAATACTGTGATATTTCAAAAGAAGAAGAAAATCGTCCGTATCAGATTAAGTAATATTTTCAGTTTATAAATTATTTAAATGCTTAATCTAAAAAAATAAAGAAGCAGCCAGAAATATCTTAACACATTTCAAGTTTTCATAAGAAATTTATATATATATATATTAATTACACTAAAGTGAAGTGGCGCGTTTTCTTCCTGGTAGGACAGAACCCGGGACCTTTGGGTCCGAAGCCGAGTAACTTAACCACTACACCAAAATGATCACCATGGTGCGGAAGTTGTTACTGGCTTATATAGATTATATCGCTACATTAGCATGCGAGCAGCAATGCAAACAGCTTCTACAGTAAAATGGTTTATTCTGTGCATTTTATCTGGTATTATTCTCGAAAATGATTCTCAAAATCACTTCAGAAACGACTTATAAATGAGCCATATAAAGAATAAAAATTAATGTACATTTAAAGCAAACACAGGTGTTGAATTTTAGTTGTTTGTTAAAACACTAATATAAATTTTATTTGAATTGACGTATTCACAACGTGCGTATTGGCATTCAATTATTTAAAATTTAGCTAAAACTGATGAATACCGATACTCATTTAACATTGTACGAGGAAAACAATTATCCAATTTGTTTTTTCTGTAGGAGATGTAAAAATGGCATGGGGTTTATTACACAAGATTGGGAAGGGCTTATTTATTTTCTTTTTAATCTTTGTGTTTCACTAGATTCATAAAAAAATCATTTAATATGAGCGTTATTGACCAATCAAGAGCTGAGCATATGAAAAGTCGTAAAAATTCAAATATGTTTTATACGATTTCAATGCCTTTCACTTATCGAAACCAAATATTTTAGTTTTAAGTTTCAATTTTATACTCAATTGCTACAATTAAAATAGTCATCGTAAATATATGACTGTTATCAATTTCTGTGATATCAATTTTAGAGAAACAAACATCTCTCTTTAGTTAGACGCTAAGTTAGATAGACGCTTTAGTTAGATAATAAAAAAATATTCTTTCGATTTAATCAACTTAAATGTTTACCACCTCAAGAAAAGCAATATTTTTCAAAAATTATGTAATATAATCAAAATACCTTTTATAAAAAACTTTGGAGCATATTTAACAGCAGGAGTTACCCAATGTATCAGTATTTTCTTAACAATATTTTATCAACGCTTATAAAATTTATTTCACTTAATGATAATAAAGCGTTTTAAAATGTAAAAGCTTCGAGCATGAGTTTTATTGCTTTTAGCCATATGTATAATTTGAGGGAAACATATGGGAGAAATGTGTTGAAATACAGACACATTGTACATTGTTTTTGTTGTCTTGTTCCAAAGAGTGCAGAAACAGGAGAGACTGAGAAGTATAGAAATCAAATGGCACCGATCGCTTCCAAAACGGCCCTTGCTATTTAAAAAACCTTTAGCGAATAAAGCAGCTGATGGTCCGAAGGGCTTAGGTCTATGCTGTGGAGTATAGCCAATATAGAAGACAATTAAAAATATGAATAGGAGAAAGTTGAACGTCGGGACAGTGAGAACAAGCATTGTAACTTCTGAGGCAATCTGAAAATATTTTCATCCCTTTAAAACAGGCATGTCAAACACGTAGCCTGCTAGGTTGCGGCCGGCGGAAACATTTGACAAAATTTTAAATATCAATCTTTTAAGGTCTTTTTTTGGAAATTTATTTCTGGTAAGTTTTTTTTTAATTGCAACATAATAACCTGATATCTATTCTTGTTTTAAGGAAAATCCTATTTAATTATAAAAATAGCCCTTAAATGAAAATTATTTTTAATATTTTTTATTTATCTTTTTTGCGCAGATCAAATTTCGAGCTCTATCAATCATATAAAGAACCTGATATCGGTCGCCCATCCGATATAGTGGTTAGCGATGCTGATTGCTGTGCCGTAGAGCCTGGGTTCGAATCCCGGATAAGGCATGGATGTTTGTAAATGTATAGTGCCTTCGTGGCATAGGGGTACTCTAAATAGCCGTCGAGCCGCATGTCCTCTCGTGAGGTTGGTGGAAGGGGAAGAGAGATGGAAGGCCCCTGACCACTCCCAGAGTGTTCTCCCTTAAAATTGGGATGGAACAGAACCAAATTATACTGTCACCTGTATGGTGCACAAAACTACGGCTAACGACAGGCGTACTATCTAGCCCGATGCCATGATGAATTTAGTGGGCCTCGATCTGACTACGCCAGACAGGTGGCATTAGAAATAACCTGACATCGATAACTTCAGCAAAATACAATGAATTAAATGGGCAGGTCACGTTGTCAGAAGGGACGAAAAAACCGCACCACTAAAAAAGTCTTCAATGCCCAACCAATTGGCACACGAAGAAAGAGCAGGTCTAATCTTAGATGGGTTGATGGCCTAGAAAAATATCTCCTAGTTCTGAGACTAAGAGTTGGAGAACACTGGCAGAATGAGACTAGCCTGAAAAAGGCTTCTTGAGAAGGTCAAGGCCCACACTGGGCTGTCGAGCCACTGAGGAAGGAAGGAAATGTTTTCTTAAAGGCATTTAGGAATATTATTTGTTACAGATCGCATACGATTCATCGTGTAGGCAATTTTTATTTCTCTTTGAAGTTTCCAGTATACGAGAGAAGAATAGCCTGATGTCAATATCACCTGAAGTTTTATTTTTAAAAGTTTAAAAACCTCGATGACCAAGATAGAAAGTGTAGTGTCTACTCAATCGTTTGTGAAGGAAAGTGGATTTTGGTTTTCATTCATATTAAACTAAAAACTTATTTAATAAAAACATAATCAAACTTCAAGAACAGAGGAAGAAATGATGAACTGAAGATGAACACTGTAATTTTCAAGAAAAATGAGAACTGCAATATTTTTATGCTCAAAACAGAAAAAAAGTAATGTACCTCCCGTGTAAAAATTCTAATTCCGTTGTTAAGAAATTTAATTTTAAAGCACTGTGATACAATTCAAAAAACAAACTATGACAAATGTGTTGTGAATCTTTGAGAAGAAGAGTTGTCAGAGCTTTGAAATAACTCTTAAAAAATGGGGAAAAAATGTATTCACTAAATTTGCTGAGTGAGAGTGAATATGAACTTTGCACTGTTCATCTACTCAAGGGTGTTTGGCGACGGATCATGGTCAAATGAAAAGGACGATACCTGAGATCCCACCCCTCTCTTAACTTCCATATCACACCAAAGAGAGGACGTTTGAGCCTCGACATATTTAACGTGCATCGACTTCAACGGTACAAGGCTTAAACTCATTATATATATATATATATATGATGACTCGAGTCTGTTACCTTGACCATTAGGCTACTGCAGCCACCTAAATTTGTTGAAGACAGTACAACTGTGCAGTAAAAACTAGTTCTATAATATCACTTTTTTAATCGTAAGCAGATCGAAACCATTTACTGAAGAAAAATATATTAGTGAACGCTTAATTAAAGCGGGGGAATTACCGTATTTACTCGAAACTAAGCCACTCTTTTCTCCCAATGTAAATGCTGCAAAAAATTGGGGATAGCTTAGAATCAGAGGGAAAGAAATTTGTTGGATGGGGTATTTAGAACAATTACGGGTTCATGTATATAATTAAAAGTTTATAATAGTGATAAAATATAACTAATCTTTCACTTCTAATTAGTTCTAGTTTTAAATTTATTTTAATTTCTTAAAATTTGTTATCGATAAACCATTTTTCACAAAAACTTCTTGAGGAATTGGGGAAGTGCTTAGAGTCTATGGGGGCTTAGATTCGTGGAAAAAAACGGTTTTATGTCTAGCCAATAAAAAAAATTCAAAAAGTGTAAGTTTAAGTCGAAATTCTGTAACCAGCAGAGGCGATGACATACACTGCTGGCCACCGTAAATGCAACACCAAGAAAGGCAAGAGATAGCACAACAAAATTTATTTTGCAGATAAGATGTTGACCAAGTATCAAATGATTAAATTTATAGACTTCTGTGAAGTGTGGTTCCTGCCAGAATCAGTAGCCAGAGTAGCCGCCATTGTTGGAGATCACCGCTGCCACACGCCTCGGCATTGATTCAAAGAGGCTTTGGATGTGTTCTTGGGATACAGCCGACCAAGCAGCTTCCACATGTTGCTAAAGTTGATCTGGTGTGGCAGCTGGGGGTGTAATCTGGGTCAATCGTTGAGCAACCATGGACCGAATATTTTCTATTTGCGAAAGATCAGGAGAGCGAGCCTGCCAGGTAAGCAATTTAATCTGTTGATTGACGAAGAACCTTTAGACAATGCGTGCCACGTGTGGTCGCGCATTATCCTATTGAAATATGGCTGTGGCCAAGCCCTGAAGGTAAGGAAAGACAGCTGGCTCCAACACATCGGAGATGTAGTGCTGGCTGTTTAAAGTACCGGCAATGTGTACTAGAGGAGTGGAGAGTGATATCAAATACCTCCCCATACCATAATACCCGGTGCAGGACCAGTGTGGCGGTGCATAACGCAGCTGTTCAGCATCCTCTCTCCAAGGTGTCTCCAGACTCGAATCCGACCATCGTGGTGTTGCAGACAGATGCGTGACTCGTCAGTAATGACAACTTCATTCCATTCTGCCACCCACATTCTTCTTTCATCGCACCATTGGCGGTGGAGACGTCTGTGGTTCTGCGTCAAGGGTAGACCAAGCAATGGACGTCTTGCAGACAGACCACTCTGTTGTAAACGGTGTCGAATGGTACGCACAGACACTGAATGATGCGTTACAGACTCAATGTGCTGTGCTATGGTTCGTGATGTGACTGACAATCCGTCACTGCCATGCGTACAATTTGCCTGTCCTCACGTGAAGGGGCGCACTGAGGTGGATGCGATCGACCACGTCGGTCCGTCGTACCCTCTTTCATCCAACGGTCACATATCCGCATTACAGTTGTTGGTTTTGTCCAACACGACTACCAATTTCCCTGAAAGATAATCCACAATCTCGGTAGGCCACTATCCTTCCTCTGTCGAACTCGGATACTTGACCAAAAGCTGATCGCTGTTTTCTACGAGACATAACAGATCGTTTTTTGAAAAACCACAAGAAAAACACAATTGCCGAACTTGAAATCGTCGAAATGTCCAAGTCTTAAATAGCGCTTTGAGGTGTCACCACAGGCTTGCGTGATGTGTGTCTGCGCTGAAATTCTATCATTTGCATATCTCACCTCCGCTAATACATGTTGTAAATTTCATGTTTTTTGCGTACTTCCATCAGTGTGTTGCATTTACGGTGGCCAGCAGTGTAGTTGAGATTTATAGTTGTGGCGAGTCATATATTATGCATTATACATTTTTTTGATGCACTTAAAGAAGCTTTGAGATTGTTTTGCTTGGAAAATTTGGTCTGTTTAGTGCACTTACCATGACTAGTATTACTAATGGAGTTACAAGATTAAAAGAATCAAGCAAAGAGCATGATATTAATAATTTTAAACATTTTCATTGTATTATTCCATAGCAAGTACTGTTCTTGGGCATTTACTTATATTTATTGGACATATTTTAAAATAGTCAGTAAAATTGTAAGCTATATTCGACTAAGTAGATTTTAGTACCGTCGATTTGCTTCATTTCTGGAATATATAGAATGTGAATTTATCTGTCAACCATATTGTACGTAAGTTCAATGGATTTCGATTCATAAAGTGTAAAACGATCTTTTAAATTGCTTGATGAAATCATTATTTTCTTAGAAACCAAAAAAATTATGAAAGTGCTGAATTAAGAGATGAGAAAAAATGAAAGAAGAAAAGAGGCTCAATTAAAAGATGAACTTGTAATATTAACTAAAAGACCCTGGATTTCTCAGTTGATATTACAAATCAACTTAACTGAAGGCAAAAATCCTTTTGTTACAATGTTATTTGATATATTAAGGCTCTCAAAAAATTATTACAGATAATTTATTACAAACAGAAAGAGAAAGCATCTCACTTTGAAAGCTTTCTAAATTTATTGATTAAAGCACTTAAATTAAAATTTACAGAATATTCTCACCAAATAAAATTGTTAAAAATGGAATTCGATCGAATATTTCCTGATTTTAAAAAATTTGAATTACAAATTCGTTTCTTAATTTCATCTCTATCTATCGATATTGAAGTTGTTGATGAAAACTTATAAATGCAATTGATTGAAATCTATTGTGATTCTTTGTTGAAGCAAAAATGTTTGGAGAAGTTGAAACTCTATCTCTCTCAAGATTTTTATACATATTCATCTGTAGATCGGTTTCTTAAAATGTTATAATTTGTTACGGGTATAATGAATGGCTATGTTTGGAAGCATTTATTTATGCACTAAACTTATTTCTTTAATTAAAGATACAAAAGTTTAAGATTAAAGGATCAACATTAATCATCATTTTTTTAAAAATTACATCAGCTCAACATGTTTAACCAAATTTTGATGACTTTTCTTTGAAAAAAAAACGATGTCAAATATCTTCTAAAACTAATTTCGTATTGTATCTTCTAAACTGTATTTCGTATTGTAGCTGTTATTTTTGTTTTTTTATAAAACAGTATAAAACATATATATTTAAAAAATAAACTAAAATATTAAACGATTATATGTGTATAATATATAATACATTGAGTTTTTTATATAAAATTTTTTTTATCATTCTAAAAATCCTGTTTTTATTAATTTTTTGAACACTGAAAACATGTGGCCATCAACTTAATATAAAATATAGCTCATGTGGTCCGTGATATCAAATGTAATATTAAATGTTTGACATGCCTGCATTAAAGTGTTTTGCACGGAGTATGGCTATGATAGTTGAAATTACGTGGTTGCAATTTTCTGGAATGAAATATCTCTTATAACTGGATAGGAGGTGAGATTACGTCTGGTACTGCATCAGTATCGGTAAGGGTAAGGCTATTGAAAAGTTGAGGGGAATTTCGGGTCTCCTTGGCAAGGTTATTAGTCTGCTCATTGCTGAAAATGTCTATGAGGGCCGGTACCCATTGAAAAGTGCAAGTTCTGTGGGCTTCAACTACTCTGTTTATAAGGGCAATTATATTTTGATATTATATATTTTTTTAAGTATTAGGAGGACAAGAAAGAATCATGTCGTTTTTCTACATTAAATTCAAACAGATAAATTTTTACCAAGATTTTACTTTTAATCAATGATATAATCATCTTCGTTATCAACAACCTTTTTCCATTTTTCCATCCAATGTGCCAATTTTCGATGCCATATTGATGAAAACCAATTGGTGTTTTTAGAAAAATATATGGAAATGAACAATAGTGTCCCAGTTTTTCTGTGGACTATCCAAATTTCTCACAAATGACTAATTAGTGACTGCTGCTCTGGAACACACAACAGTACTTATATATTAGCATCATTGTAAGAAAATCGGTGTCAAGCGTATCGCACCTTAATGTTGTTTTTGTGTTTACAAAAGACAACATTAGCGTTTAACGTTCGATTTTTCGCCAGCAAGTTCTAATAAATACAAAAATGCAGCCAAAAAACTTTTGCAATTATTTTCCATGAATAAATAAAAATATTATTGATTTCCAGTTGAAGAAAATAGTTGGAAATACGTTTTATTTAACCCCACAGTTATGCCACTAAAGCGAAGTGTCATTTGCGAAGTACTTTGAATTTTTATACATATCGAACGATGATTCGTGAGAATGCTGATAATCATATATTGAAATATAGACAATTATTTCATCAATATATTGTTGTCATGTATGCAAAAATAGAAAGTGAAAGACTCCTCTGCATACGACTAAATAAAGCCAAATTGCGTTCTGAAGAGTACATCCATTTACGTGAGGCAGTTGTAAATGATGGCAATCTCAGTGAATTGGGAAAAATGTTCATTTTACCATCCACGTTTACAGGCAGCCCAAGACACATGTATGAATATGCACAAGGTGCAATGACGTATGTTCGTATATATGGTCGTCCAGAATTTTTCATCACATTTACATGCAACCCGGCATGGGGTGAAATATAGGAGCTTTTATTAACTGGACAATCACCATCAGATCGTCATAATATTTCTGCACGTGTGTTTAAACGAAAATTGAAATATTTAATAGATTTTATTGTCAAACACTATGTATTTGGACGCGCAGTTGGATGTATTCCATTGGATGGCAAAAAAGAGGTTTACCACATGCGCATATTTTAATATGAATGATGGATAAGATAACACCAAACAGAATTGACGAAATCATCTCTTCAGAAATACCAGACATTGAAGTTGATTAAGACTTGCATGATATTGTCTCAAAAAATATGATTCATGGTCCACGTGGCTCACTAAATAATAATTCACCATTCATGTCAGATGGAAAGGGCACAAAGCGGTATCCTAGAGACTTACTTGCTGAAACTATTACAGGCAATGATGGATATCCACTCTATCGACGGCGATCTACCGAAATGGTGGAAAACCCATTAAGCTTAAAGTACTCAATAATACCATTGATGTTGATAATCGTTGCGCATTACCATATTCTCCATTACTACTAAAAACGTATAACGCACACATAAATGTTGAGTACTGCAATTCAGTGAAAGCTATAAATATATTTGCAAATATGTGAACTTAGGAAGCTATATGGCAGTGTTTGGAGTAGAAAATACAACTGCATCTAACGATGAAGTCACCCAGTATCAAATGGGACGCTACATAAATAACAATGAGGCTGTAGGCCTATTTTAACATTTTCCATTCATGAGTGATATCTAACGGTTGTTCATTTAGCAGTACATCTTGAAAATGGACAGCGTCTGCATTTTACATCAGAAAATGTACGTACAAGAGCAATGTCACCAATGCCAACAACATTAACTGAATATTTCCCATTATGTAGAAATGATACCTTTGCAAGGACACTACTGTACTCTGAAGTACCAACTTATTTTACTTGGAATATATCAACAAGAAAATTTCAGCGTCGTAAACAAGGTAGAGCAGTACAAGAACACCTAAATTTATATTCCACAGATGCATTGGGTCGTCTGTACACTGTACATCCAAATAACGCAGAATGCTTTTTCCCTCAGATTATTATTAATCAATGTTCGTGGACCAACATTTTTCCAAGAGTTAAAAACACACAATGGCCATGTGTATGCTACATTTCGTGAGGCTTGCCAGAAATTAAATCTCTTAGAAAACGATGCTCATTGGGATATTTCAATCGCTAACGCGCGCTTCTAATTCAGCTCAACCACAGCACATACGTACACTATTTTCCATCATACTAACTACACGTTTTCCGGCTAATCCAAAGGATCTTTGGGAAAAGTATAAAGACTATATGAGGGAAGACATTTTACATCGCATGCGTAGAATAAATGCTAATCCCAACAATCAATTTACATCAAATATATACACTGGTGTCCAAACGTTAAGCATAAATCTTAAAATGTGAAAAACATGGAGTAAATATTCGTAAAATTATTCCAAATTTCTTGCAAATATTAATTGTGTGAAGAAGAAACATTGGGTTTATGCAAAACTTTTCAGTCGACTACGTCCTGCGCAAAACACCGGCGCATGTCGGAACGTGGAGAAACCGATTCACGCAGCATAGGCAGTTCAGACAGGTTCGTGCAACTGCTGTGTGAAGGTACGTTGTTAAACATCAAACAAGGTGAATGATGGCACAAAGATGCCAATTGGGCATGTTTACGAAAGGACGAATCGGTGGAATGCTGGAATCTTCACGATCACAAACCGAAGTGACTCGAATTTTGAATGTGGGCCAGTCTGTGATCTCAAGACTGTGGCAGAGGTTTCAAAGAACGGGAGATGTTACCCGACAACCAGTATCAGGTCGACCAAGAGTCACAAACCCTCGCCAAGACCGATATCTGGTAATAAGTGCGCGACGTCAGAGGGGCAGTACTGAAAGAGCATTGGGTTCGGCATTCACAGTCGCCACAGGAATACGAATTTCGAGACGAACTGTTTACAGGAGACTCAATCATGCTGGCTCACGTCTGCGCATAAGCGCGCTCGTTTGAATTGGAATATGAAACAACAACATTGGAGTGAGGGAGAGTGGCCCAATATGATGTTCAGTGACGAGTCCCGGTTTAGTCTGAGTAGTGATACTCGGCGGGTAACGATATAGAGAGAACGTGGGACACGTTTTGAAGCAAGAAACATAACGGAAAGACATCAGTTTCAATCAAGGGGAGTAATGGTATGGTCAGGCATCATGATGGACGGCCGCACCGACCTCCATTTCCTTGACACGGGGTCTGTGACTGATCAAAGATACAGAGACGAAGTTCTTGAGCCTTATGTTCGCTTGTTTCGAGGTGCTGTTGGTCCTGACTTCATATTCATGGATGATAATGCGCCATGTCACCGAGCGGTGCTGATTGATGACTTCCTTGAAACGGAAAACATCCAGCGCATGTCGTGGCCTTCGAACTCCCCTGATTTAAATCCTATCGAGCATGTATGGGATACGCTCAGGAGACAAATTGCAGCTCTTTCGTACCCACCAAGCTCCATTACAGAACTGAAGAGATCTCTCCAAGAAGCTTGGAACCGTTTGAGCCCATAACTCATTCATCATCTCCTAGCAAGTATGGTAAATCGCTGTGCAGCGTGCCTGGCTGTCAGAGGTGACCACACACCTTATTAAACTGCAGAATCAGTATTTTATTTAATGTTTCCTTTCATTTTTTCCTTAAAGTGTGAATCCTTGCTATGCTCAGTTTTCTTTCAAACTGCTACTTTGGATAATGAAATTAATTATTATCATTCTTTTGATTTGCTCCCTTATTTTATAACCATTTTACACTCGCATATCACGTTTCCCGCCATTCTGAATTACAGTTCCTTCTTTATTCACATAATTATCAATTATGCTTAACTTTGGACACCAGTATACAATGCAGCATTGATTTTATTTGAGGATGTATGTTTGACAATATTCAACTAATCACTGACAGAGATCGGAATGATTGCTCCAAATAGATATGGTAAGGACATTTTCGATCGTGATATACAACGAGAAACGCACTTCGATGTAAATGAATTGCAAACATTTGTTCGAATTAATCTGCCGAAATTGGTATTAGAACAATGAATAGCATATGGCACAATTATAAATGAAATATCTAACAAGAGTTTTGGCTAATATTTCTTAGATGCACTGGCAAAACCTTTCTTATTTCAATTATTCTGGCAACTATAATATCACAAAATAATATTGCACTTTTTATTGTATCATCTGGTATTGCAGCAACTCTTTCGGACGGTGGTCGAACATTCGGAATTGAAATTGCCATTAAATATGCAGGTAATTGGAACTCCAACATGTAATATTAGCACATATATTCTGGGATGGGAAAAGTGAAATGTTCGATGTTTTCGATGAAATCGAAAAATTCGCGACTTCCAATATTATACTCCTTCAGAAGGAAAGGCTGAAATATGGTCCTTGTTGTAATAAGATGTTTGTTGCCCCCTTGCAACTGCAAATTAACCCCTTTAAATTTAGTAAATAAATCTGTTAAATAGGTAAAATCTGTTTCCCACTTGATTAAATCTTCTTTTAAAATTAAAGTCACGATCAGATTTAATGGGAGCCACTATCGTATACCCACCCCCCTTTTTACATGCCATGAAGCCCAAGTAATTTTTTCGCTCACGTGAGCCGCTTGCAGATTATCATAGACCCTTGGGGGTTGATATAGATCATTTTAGGAATCCCTGGTATAGACCTAAACTTACTGGAGATGACTCCAGTGTTAGCAGCAATGAATCGTTCAATTTTGTCGTATTATTTGAAATAGATTTCATGTCATCAACCGAAGAACTAGAAATATGTAAAATATAGAAGATAAGTATGCTAAATTCATCTTCTGCAACGCAGAATTCTTCGAAGATCAACGAGAGGAAATTTGGATTCAATGCTTTATCACAATTATATTTGTGATTTTTGTAAATATACTCGAACATAAATGATTTCCACGTATTCTAAAAATAACTACGTTTTATGAAGTCTTAATGGCTTGAATCACCCATTCCATATTACCTGACTATTCCTAATACCCTCCATCATTTTTTTAAATAATTTTTTATAACAACAAAATAAATATTTTTTGACGAGTGATAATTCCTCACAATCGCTTATAGTATATATTCCTGATGAGTTTGTAGATTTTTTTATCGAAAACCAGTTAAGTGTTTTTTAGAAATGTAAATGTGTGATACTCCATAATACCTGACAGTCGTCTATATATAACTTAAATCTAAACTACCTTTACCGAAGGGTATTGTGTGTGTGTGTGTGTGTGTGTGTGTGTGTGTATTGAAGTAGCTGATAACTGATAACATATCTATCAGCAGAGATCTATTAGTAACTTTTGAGATTAGCAAGGCATACACGAGAAAAATATAGAAATTAAGATCAGCTGAATAAACCCTATGCTTGAATTATTGAATACAGAAATGATGTGTGTTCATAATGTTCGTAAATCATAAACTTCGGTGAATTCCTTTCTGGTTCAACATATTTTATTAATTTATGTTTTATACTAGTTATTTTAAATAATGTTGATTTTAAAGCTATAATAATAATAATTTAAAATTTTTAAGAATATTTTTTCCTTTTCATATATTTTGATATCAAATAAACACGTAATTTTATTACACGTAATTTTTTCCCTCCAAAGCATATGTATTTCGAGGCATAGAAAAATGCCTCAAAATACATATTATTTAATGTTCCATGTTCATTTAAAGCATTAACACAATTTTTATAAAGAAATTGCTGTACTTTTTTTAATAGCATAAAGTATGATCACAAAAAAAATTATAACTAATCAGCTTACTTTCTGCTGTCCTCAAAATAATATGTAAAAGATGTGCAGTTGACCTTACAATCTTATATAAAAGTAAAGCTAAAGACTAACAGCGTTCTATACATCTTAAACTTTAAACTTATCTATTATTTAAGTGATTTTAAATTTAAAAGAAAATTAGACAATTTTTTTTCCCTAGTCATCATGCTGTAGAAAAAAATCTGTTGACTCCATCCACGAAACTAAGGTATGCAGAAAACGGATCTATAAGTGCAATATACACATAAAATATTATAATTTTGCAAAAAATGTTATAAGAGCGGTATTTGTGTCACATCTATGACTTCAAGTTCTTTTTAAATTGAGAAAAGAATGAAATTTTTTAACTAAGTTTGTGATAGCGGTCATAACCTGCTCGACTCTGAACCCTCTTGTCTACCTGTATACCCAACTAGGTGTGTGGGAGAAACAGAATGATCCACAGACAGGATTTCAATCTAATTAATTTATTGTTTCCAAATATCAACCAGACATATTAACAATCTAACTAAAGTGGGTGATTAAATAATAGAGTGCGGAGGGAGATTCTATGACACGGGGATACTACTACAGACCCTCAACTGAATCTAAAATAGCTTAAATACGCTCAAATATAACTAGGTCGCACACTAATAAGCTAACTTCTACTTAATCAAGCTCACAATACCTGTACTTTTATGAATCGAATCCTACACTGGAAACTTGAAGGTGATCTCCAGCGGCTTGATCAATGTCGTTGGATCCACGCTCCGTAATCTTTTTCCTGGACAACTTCAAGACATCTAACTAATTCCACTCTGTTTCAGTCTTCCCCTAAAAACTAACTCGCAGACTCTATGTTCACTCCTACTTGCCAACTCCAACGTACCAACTCGCGAAAACAGAATTTATATTATATACTTCATTTACATAATCCCGCTTCCTTACTCGGTAAAAGTTGGTTGAAATAAATATATTCCTAAAAGAGTCATGAAGAGATTAGTAGAGCCGCGTGTAGATCCGTCACAAGTTCTAAATGCTGTTTATATTTGGAGTTTCATAAGAAGACCATACATCTGCTTGAACAATAAAATTTCAGTATCAATAAACATTTTGCTTGTATATGCATTAAATGAAGGAAAGAGTGATACAGGAGTTAATAGAAAATACCTCTAATAATAAGAGGACGTGATTTTAATCTTAGAGGAGAGTAAATTTTCTTCAACCCTTAGCAGAAAATATCTAAATTATTTTAAGCGAACGCTTTCTTTTAGTCACTTTCCGCGAATATTGATCTTTGATGCTTTAAACAGGTAACGTGCTAAAATCTTATTAGCATTTAGATCCTAGTTTATCGATTAATTACAGTGGTGTCCAAAAGTAAAGCATAATTGATAATTATGTGAATAAAGAAGTAACTGTAAATCAGAATGGTGGAAAACGTAACATGCGAGTGTAAAATGTTTATAAAATAAGGAAGCAAATCAAAAGAATGATAATAATTTTATTATCCAAAGTAGCAGTTTTGAAAGAAAACTGAGCATAGCAAGAATTCACACTTTAAAGAAAAAATGAACGGAAACATTAAATAAAATACTGATTCTGCAGTTTAATAAGGGGTGTGGTCACCTCTGACAGCCAGGCACGCTGCACAGGGATTTACCATACTTGCTATGAGATGATGAATGAGTTATGGGCTCAAACGGTTCCAAGCTTCTTGGAGAGATCTCTTCAGTTCTGTAACGGAGCTTGGTGGGTACGAAAGGGCTGCAATTTGTCTCCCGAGCGTATCCCATACATGCTAGATAGGATTTAAATCAGGGGACTTCGCAGGCCATGACATGCGCTGGATGTTTTCCGTTTCAAGGAAGTCATCAATCAGCACCGCTCGGTGACATGGCGCATTATCATCCATGAATATGAAGTCAGGACCGAAAGCACATCGAAACAAGCGAACATAAGGCTCAAGAACTTCATCTCTGTTTCTTTGAGCAGTCACAGACCCCGTGTCAAAGAAATGGAGGTCTGTGCAGCCGTCCATCATGATGCCTATCCATACCATTACTCCCCTTGATGGAAAATGATGTCTTTCCGTTATGTGTCTTGGTTCAAAACGTGTTCCACGTTCTCTCTATATCGTTACCCGCCGAGTATCACTACTCAGACTAAACCGGGACTCGTCACTGAACATCACATTGGCCCACTCTCTCACACTCCAATCTTGATATTTCAAACTCCAGTTCAAACGAGTGCGTTTATGCGCAGGCGTGAGGGGAATGCAAACTGATGGTCTTCTGTCATACAGGCCAGCATGATTGAGTCTCCTGTAAATAGTTCGTCTCGAAATTCGGATTCCTGTGGCGACTGTGAGCGCTGAACCCAGTGCTCTGGCAGTACTGCCCCTCTGACTTTGCGCACTTATAACCAGATAGCGGTCTTGGCGAGGGGTCATGACTCTTGGTCGACTGGATCCTGGTTGTCGGGTAACATCTCCCGTTCTTTGAAACCTCTGCCACAGTCTTGAGATCACAGACTGGCCCATATTCAGAATTCAAGACACTTCAGTTTGTGGTCGTGAGGATTCCGGCATTCCACCGATTCTTCCTTTCGTAAAAATGTCCAATTGGCGTCTTTGTGCCATCATTCACCTTGTTTGATGGTTAACAACGTTTCTTCGCACTGCAGTTGCACGAAACTTGTCTGAATTGCCTATGCTGCGTGAATCGGTCTCTCCACGTTCCGACATGCTCCGGTGTTTCGCGCAGGACGTAGTCGACTGAAAATTTTTGCATAAACCCAATGTTTTTTCTTCACTCAATTCATATTCGCATGAAATTTGGAATAATTTTACGAATATTTACACCATGTTTTTCGCATTTTACGATTTATGCTTAACTTTTGTTCACCAGTGTAGAATAGCTAATGAACCAGCAGCCATTTAAAGGAGAACACGTTTTAATCATAATCTAATGCATATCTATGAATCTAATACGTGTCTCATATTCGAACATATTCATACACTCCCAAATGTTCTGTCTTATTTCTGAAGAGTATACATCGGTGGTTTTCAAACTGTGTTCTACGGAGCCCTGGGGTTCCACGAGTCACAATAAAAAAATGGAGAAGAAATAAATATGTATGAAAAGTGTATTGACGTTTTCTATACGATGTTTATATAGTTATAAGTATCTAAAGCTCTCTCTCCTCTTCTATTCATTAAATTGAACATTTTATTCATATATAATAACTTTGTTTTTTGTAACATTTTTTAAACTTTTATTATAATATAATAAAAGAATATTAAAACTTTTTTTTATCTTTATATATATATATACTTCCTACCAGATTATGAATATTCTATTGTTTACTAACTCGAGTTCCTCGAGATAATTTTATACCTGTTAATTAGCACAATGCCTTGCAAAACTAAATAGTATTTAATGGAAAAGACAACTTTTTACATTTGTCAAAAACAACACCTATACATCAACATCACAACACTATCAACATATCAACAGAGATTCGATATTAAAATCTAAATTTAAGCAAAAACATCTTCTAAAATTTAGGCTTTAAATTCTTGCAAAATATATATACGCGGGATTTTTTACACACCTATAAACATTTTAATGTCATTCAAACAATTGTGTTTAAGTGCAATATATTTCTCAAAAACAAAGACAAAGTACAAAAACAAGGTATGAAAACAAATTAAACTCATAGCACGTAATACGATTGCATTTAATCTCAATTGACCTGGATTCGACAGCTTATGTAAACAAATCAAGCACATATCCCAGTTACTAAATATAATCCATGGGTAAGTGACACATGAATAATCAATCAATATTATAATAAGTAAATTATATTTAAAAAAATATAGATTACAATTTTCTTAATAATAAATTAAATACTTTTTTAATTGATCTTTCATAAAGTGCCAATAGCATGTTAATCTACTTTAAATATTATTTTGAGATGTATTCTTCGAAGTATGTGTATGGAATGGGATTCCATGAAAACACTTTCTAGTTCCAGGGTTTCCACGAAAGCACCTTCAAGTTCTGGAGGTTCCGTGAGTTGGAAAAGTTTGAAGATTACTTGGTTTACAGCAATGGTCTTCAAAATATGATACACGTATATCTAGGAATACGCAAAAAATATTCAGGGGCTTAAGCGATTTTTGAAATAAGAACAAAGAAATCCCTGGTTTTTCACACATAGCTTGGACCCTGAACTGTAGCCGAGTGATCATATTGATGATTTCATGGTCGCCATTATTTCTGTTGAGTGGGAGATCCTGGTATGGTTCAAAATCCTCATGTTGATTAATGTGGCAGTTTGGAGAGTGGGATGTCCACGCAGGTTTCGTCCCGTCACTTAATAAGATTGAGAATTATGAGGTCCACCACCATTTGAGGCACCTCAAAATACATTGTTAATAAACAATCTATCATTGAAGTAACGCCGTCACACTCATACTCTTAAAAATTTAATATACAAAACCACAAGGAAAAATTCAGTCAAAAATTAATTTAGATTCAAATATTTATATATATAGAAACTGTCTCTATACATGTGAAATAACCCTTCAAAGCGTATTTAAATGTATTCTTTGGAAAGAATTTAAGACATAATTCTCATACATGTAAATGTTTCTTGTATTAGTTCACGGATAAAAATGACAAAAAGTAACACTTTGGAGTACTTACGTATTATACCGCTGACCAATTTCACCAAATTCTAACATTCTTATAACTCCATTTGAACGTGCACCGAAACAGCTTCCAATATCGGCCATCTGTCTCCGTCTTTTAATTTGACGAAATTGATCGACCGTATAATACGCAAGTACTAAATTTTGAAATAAAGACAAATTATTCAAAATCTTCTCAGATTCTTCAGAGTCTCTGTTTCCTAAGAATATGATTTATATATACAAATATTAAGCATTACATCATTCAACTTTAATTATTTTTTCTTTCAAAACCATTTGTTCAATTACTATTTTTATTTTCGTAAAGTAAATTCATTTAAGGAAAAGTTGTCGTTAAATAATCTTTAAAAAGCTACTTCATAAATGTTCTCTACTCTCCATTATGCAATAAGAAATGATTGATTGATATTTCATGAATAAAAACATTAAGTTGTCTTAAAGGAAATTTTCAACAGGAAAAACCTTGTAATTTTAAATTTTTAAAAAAAATACTCTGTTAAGTACATTCGTTGTTCCAGACATTATAAATTGAGCCATTTTAAATTCAATAAAACTACAAAGGACTTTCAAAATTTTGAACTCCTTCAATGAAGCATTTCTATTGAATCATATGACGCATTTCTTGGTACTTACGTATTTATACCGTCAATTAATGTGGCTACGGTAGACTGGTGGCCAAGTTAACGGACTCGTGGCGTGCGTGTCATAAGTTCAAGCCTTGTACCGCTGAAAATCAGTCGTGCAGTGGGGCCTCATGCACGTCAAATATGTTAAGCTCAAACTATTTCTCGTTGGTGAGTAAGGATGCTAGGAAAGGGAGGTACCAGCTCAGATTTCGTCCTCGTCATTTGACCATGTTTCAAAATACGAGGGTTTTCGCCAAAAGCCTTTTTGTAGCTGAATAGTGCGACGTTAATATTCATTCACTCTCTCATTCACAGTCGAATAATTTCACTAACCCCAAAAAATATCACCCGATCAAAAATCTTCGCTAAATTCCACCATCGTTTCTGTACCTGCGTCGAAACAAATCTATAAGCACATCCTTCTCCGTACTAGTCCGACGGCAAGTAAATTGGTCAAGATTTAGAAGAATTAAGCCCTGCATTTAAAAAATACTATGTACGTTTGAATTATAATAACAACTACTATATTTAGGGACCCTAAACGCCGTAATCGCAATGAAAATGAGGAACAATTGTCTTCATTATGTAGAAGCCGTCATATTTTCACCGAAGAGTCAAAACATTAAGAACTCCTATTCAAAAATACGTTGCCCCACTTTTTGCCTTCAAAACAGCTGCAACTTGCCTTGGCATAGATACCACAAGTTCTTGGTAGACGACTGGAGGCAGGTTGTACAATTGTCTAAGCACTGGTCGTGTAAAGTCGAGATGCAGATATGTGATCCAACATGAAGGTATGTGATCACTGGGTTGCCTCTCTATGAAAACCCAAATGTGTCCACCGAGTTAGGGGACCAGGATAATAATTGGGATTCATTTTAATTCTCCTCGAACCCTTCCAATATAGTTCTAGCCTTTTGACATGGGATGCTGTCCTTCTGAAAGTTTCCATATCCATTTGGGAAAACAGACGCCATATAAGGGTGCAACACATTCGCAATCATGCTCAGATGCAGTAGAACGTCGTTTATCCGAACGAACTGGGATCGGACATTGTTCGGATAACCGAAAACCGAATGCGATCCATGCAGTATATGATACTGGTCACTATACAAATATTGAAAATCATCACATGCGGGAAACATGCTTGAAGAAAAAACAAAAAAAGGTACAAAATGTCTCAATTTTACCTTGATTGGGGAAAATAATCACTTATTTTTGCTGTACCATTGTACACCTTCGTTTTTTTCAATGAAAGGTCTCTGATTCTCTTCAGCAGCAGTAGTAGAACGAACAACAATCCGAGTAGGACAGCACTCTGATTGTTGTTCGTACCACTCCATAGTTGTCTCTAACGCAGAAAAAACGTGTCAGCATTTGATAGACCCTTTCGTTGTTGTTCTCGTCTTCATCCGTTTCATCGTCGACGAGGTCGGATTCTTCTTGCCCGGAAATGACAATCTCGTCATCATTTAGCATTTGAAATCCACAGTCTTTTGCATCGCATGCCATCCAAGCTTCTACAT